>CAUYQG010083654.1:0-51797 GCA_963574415.1 Tarsius wallacei
TTCCAAGTAGCTGGAACTACAGGCGCGCGCTACCACGCCCAGCTAATTTTTTGATTTATTGTAGAGATGAGGTCTTGCTTGCCCAGGCGGGTCTCAAACCCGCGGGCTCAGGCAATCCACTCACCTCAGCCTCCCAAAGGCGCGGGATTACAGGCTGAGCCTCCGAGCCCGGCTGTGTTTTTCTATGTTTGAAAAAAAAAAAGGGAAAGGTTTCTGCATATGCTCTATCCAGAAAGTCAGATTTTTTTTTTAACTGTAAAAACTTGTAACTTCTATTTAGACTGGAAAAGAGGGCAGTTATTACACATTAGTGACATGCAAAGAAATACTGGTGACTAGGCCAGTCTGCTTTTCTACAGTTAGTCACAGGAATAAGGTTGGTTGAATAACTGTCCGTTCAGCTTCACATTTCCCTTGCCTTTTATCCAGCATCTCAGTTGGTTGAGATTTTTTGCTTGATGAGGAGATGGTTTAGCCCTGAGGAGTTTGAGTCCTTGATGATTCTGCCCATGTGGGGCTGGTGTCGTGCTTTGTTAACCTTGACTATGAGGCACGCAGTACAAATAGACATTTCAGGGGGTAACACTCTGCTGCCCAGGGTGTTCATGGGTACTGCTCCAGCTCTCACCATGTAGCTCTCCCAGCTCCCCTTGATGGTCAGCATATCTCTCCAGCCATCACTGGGGCCTCCTTTTTTCGCTTATTTCTTTTGTGGCCTTGTGGGGAGTGGATGACCGCTGTCAGGATAGCAAGCCTCGAGCAAAGGCAAAGGCAAAGCCCCAGGCGAAGGCGAGGTCCCGCTTTGTTGCCAAAGAGCAAGGGATGCATGCAGCCTGCTATATGGAACGGCGCCTCAGAGCCCACACATCTAGATGCAGATAATACAGGTAAAGCCTTAGCGACAAGATAACCGCGGGACAGCTTGCCGTTTAGGTAGCACCAAAATTCTGTTATAGCTCCTTCCCAACCTCTTTTGTGCTCGATTATAATATAAACATGCTGAGCTAGTTTGGCGTCACTTCTCCTCCATCAGAGGAAAGTGTCCCACCTGGCCCCAGCTTTTCTTTATGTCTTTGTGTCTTTGTCTTTCTTAATCTCTTGCTTGCTCTCTCTCTTGGGACCCTCAAGGCAGCCAAGCGGGCCTTGGCATAGCCTTAAGACTTTGAAATGCCTGGTAGTAGTTTCAGTCCTTATTCAAGGGAACTGGTAGTGAGTCCACAGCTGTGAGGTTTGTTACCTAACTTCCTCTGTGTGGATTATGGTATTTGGAGAAAAATAAGCATGCAGAGTATAGCTACAACCTTTTTCAGCATCAAGTGGTCTTCTACCAATTCCCCTCCTAGGTACACACTCACAAGAATTGAAAACAACCAGATGAAAGTGCCCACACCTATAATCCCAGGTGCTAGGGAGGCTGAGGTGGGAGGATAGCTTGAGGCCAGGAGCTCAAGGCTGCAGTATGTTTTGATGATCATGCCTGTGAATAGCCACTGCACTCCAGCCTGGGCAACATAGCATGATCCTGTCTCTTGAAAACAGACGAAAATGACTAACAACATACACATACATGCATATTCATAGCAGTACTACCCACAATAGCCAAAAATGCAGAAACAACACAACTGTCCACCAACAGATGAATGGATAAACAAATTGTGATACATGCATATAATGGAATATTATTCAGCCATAAAAAGGAATGAGGTACTAATTCATGTTACAATGTAGGTGAACCTCAAAAACATGATGCTAAGCGAATGAAGCCAGACCAAAAGTCACATATGGTATGATTCCATTTGTATGACATCTCCAGGATAGGTGACTCTATAGTGACAGAAAGCAGATCGGTGGTTGCCAGGGGCTAGGGAGAGGAAAGACAGGGGAATAACTGCTTGATACACATGGGGTTTCCTTTTAAGGTGATGAAAATGTTTTGCAAATAGACAGAGGTGGTAGTTACACAACATTGTCAGTGTAGTAAGTGCCAATGAATTGTTCACTTTGAGATTGTTAATGTTGTGTTATATGAATTTCACTTCAAAACAAACAAACAAAACCCTCTATGTTCTTGCATGCAGGAAAAGTCAGTATGTTTAAGAGACAGATTGAATGAGCATTCGTCTTTGATGTCATATGCGCTATAGAAACCCCTTTGAGAGAGCTGTGTTTTCAGTGAGAAATTAACACATAAACAAAATCATTTTTTCTTACAAGCCTGGAGCCCTGTGAGATAGCTACAAATGTGCAGAATCACTTTATGCAATGAGTGATTTAAAGCAAATGTAGCAACCTAAATTTTAGATAGTTATAGTTGGTCCATTTGAAGAGATGATGCCTTGTGGATGGAAGCGGTACCCTCACTCCCCAGGACAGCACAGCCCCCCAGAAGGACCATGATACAGACCGATTTGGTGGAGGCAAAACCAGATGTGTCTCAGTTTGCTCTGTCTTCCCCACATGGTTAGGGTATCATAAAATCCCATATATAGCTTGGCCCAGTGCATTCTTCTCAGTATTTTCATTCTGAGGGGAGTTTTAAGGGACATTTAATCCTCATGTTTCTGGTTCACTTCCCTTTAACGCATCAAAACGAGGTTATGAAAAAGATTACTTTGATCTCTAACAGGACTCGTTCATGAGAGACATGAGGCCATTGCTTTCCAAACAGGAAGCTGTGTTTTGCCAAGAGTCTGGGGAGCCTGATGTTTGAGCTTCAGTACCCGACCTTTGAGACTCAACGGGGTCTTAAACTTGGCTCAGGGAGGCCTCCCGACCTTCAGCCTAATAAAGCCCATTAATTAACTGTTAGGCCAGCTGTGTAACAAGTGAACTTTTAGTGGCTGTGCCATTTTCTTGATTCTGGGCCAGAAACAATAGGTGTAAAACTTACACCACTAATGAGACATTTCAGAAAGAAATTGGTATTTGCATGATAAAGGGTTACCTTCCGAATCAAATGTGTGTTCATCACAGGCTGTGTCTTTTTCTAAAAATTAAAATGTAAATTAATCTACTCCCAGCAGCCTTCTTTGGGTTCTTCCAGATGCCCTGCATACTTGAGGATGAATCACTGTGAGGTTATCTGAATCTCTGTCCTACTGATCTAATGTTTGTGGAGTTCAGGGTCTAGGGTACAAGGGTATGAAATAGAGAAATTATAAAATCATGACCCAAATTCCTTCTCAATGAAACATGGACTATCTTATGGCGAGATGATATTTAAAAGTCACCAGACTGGGGTTGTAGTTAAAATTTGTTCATTTGTCAGTGGTAAAAACCAAATCAGGTCAGCTTGAACATTAAGAGGAATTTGTTGGAAGGATATTGAGGTGTCTTGCAGTGTTGACATGAGAGTTGGACACAGTCTTTAGGAAGAACCCAGGAGCAGACACACCAAGGCAACTCAGGGGTCTCTGTGGCTGCACTCTTCACTTTCGGGTGGCATTGAGCACTTAGGACAGAAATGTCATAGAGCGTTAGGCACAGGAGAACATTCTGTGAAAAGTCGAGACGACAGACTAGGTAATTCCAGTTACCATCCTCCCACATGAGGCGGCTACACAGTAGTTAAATATTTAAACCACCAGAGAACATCTTAGAATCCTTAATGTCATCCCTTCTTCTTTAACCCCAGCAGTTGGTATCCAGCAACTGTTTGAACATTTTCTGTGATGGGGAATGTACTATTTCTAAGGACAACCTATTTCGTTGTTGGATCATATGAAATAGGAAAAAGTCCTGTGTTGAAGGGAAGTTTGATTTCTACCCCTTGGGCTGCCATCTAGACTTTGAACACATAAACCAAGACTTACACAACATACACATGGTCATTCTTTGTATATTGAAGACAAATCAATACATTAGTCTTCTAGAGTTCTCTCTTATTCCAGCTAAGCATACTTAATGCCTTCAAACATTTTTCCTATGGTGGGTTGTAGTTAAAATTCATTAATTTACCAGTAGTAGAAACCGAATCAGGTCAGTTTGAACATAAGGAGGAATTCACTCTGTCTAAACATTTCTGCACGTAATTTAGTCTCAAATGGTTTATGCTATCCCTTAAAATGTAGTATTAAGACTGAACACATGCTCTAGACACAGATTTCTATGAATGTGGCTTTGGCTTGCATCAACACTGCTGCATTGACTTGGGTTGTGTTTGCAGGCCATCAACTCTCCTCTGTTATAGTCTTGGACAATTAATTTTTAAAAGGTAATGGAGGGTGGTACATGAGTGAAAATTAAAAAAAAACAATGAGTAGTCATTATTCAGATTATTCTGATTTTGATTCTGCTTTCTACTATATTGGCTGTCTTCCTGCCACCAATTAACAGACATGGCTTCTCTTCCTTACTCCAAGTAATTGATGGAAAAAAACAGTTAAACTGACCAGGGTCAAGTACAAAGTCTTTTGATCTAGGTTGAACTAGCAATGCCTCTTTGAATACAGTTATTAAACCCTCTGTGAATTGGTCCAAATGCACAGTATCTCAGAATGTGTCTGATGGAGTAGCTGGTTTCTGTAAATATTGATAAGGTTTGCTTTAAAAAATAGTTTTCAGAGTCTTCATTATTGTGCCCAGTGATTCATTAAGAACATGGAATTCTCTATGTAGGTGTGCCTGCGTGGGAGGATATCATCTTATGGAGCTGCATAAGACACACTTGGAAGACACTAATCTAATTCTATGATCATGAGGCATGTAAGTTTCCAGTCTGTTCCACTGGAATTTAAATGAGAGGCTTTCTCAAGTGTTCTGCTCTTATCGTGATACACTAAGCCTTAGCATGCCTGTGTTCTTCCAATCAATTAGTGCTATCAAACAGGAAAGAGAGAGAGTCAGGAAGTGAGCCACAGTTGAAGATTAGTGAGGGTCCAGGTTGACCAGGGGACTTCAGAGGCATGAGATCCCAGGTCTTGAAGTGGCCCAAACGTGAAGTTGAAGAATGAGAGACGAAGGTTGAATCACATGTTAAGCCAATTTACCAGTGAAGCTCTAGAAGGCAAAACTCAAGCATGGAGGCCTGGACAATCAGCTGGTGTCATCATGAGCTGGGTTTTTCCAATTAAAATCTCGTGACATTGGCTCCACACTACCCAAGTGGGCGTTGGACCTGTTCCTGACATTCAGAGAGTTAGGAAGCTTTTTTCTCTTCACTACCTGCTAATATTGTGCTGTCTACTGCAGCAGGGTCTAGACTTTCTTTGTCTTTCTAAACTAGGATGAAAACCATGAACACTTTTGATTGTCTTTAGGATAAATCACAACTCTGATGACTTTGGGCGTTTAAGCCTTTGGCATGCATCTTTTTTCTACCTTACCTTTCTAGTCATTTTTGGTTTTCTGTTCCATCTTCTATCTCTAACACATTTACATATTTTTTTCTTTGGCATGTTCTGCATACTTATTATTAGCACCTACATTTGTTACTGGATTTGGTTAAACAGTAATATCCTATAGCTTCATTTATTTGTAAAATGGGAGTATTTCTGAAAAAATGCATTTTAGTAAATTGAATAATATTTTTGACATCCACAGGGAGCTTGAAATGTACCGGAACTTCCCAAGGATCTTTTTCTTAAATGCTTTAGTAA
Organism: Tarsius wallacei; assembly: GCA_963574415.1. Classification (NCBI taxonomy): domain Eukaryota; kingdom Metazoa; phylum Chordata; class Mammalia; order Primates; family Tarsiidae; genus Tarsius; species Tarsius wallacei. The sequence goes on from CAUYQG010083654.1 coordinate 5,598, forward strand.
GTCATGTAACCTCTGATTTGACAATTTTGTAAGTCTGGAGATACAGTTTTCCTAAATTATGGTCAATCGGAGTCAGTAAACACTGCATTTCCAAGTCTATCAAGCAGCAGAGTATCTGACCGGTTGGCCAGAATTAATCGATGTGATTTCAGGAGTGTGTTCAACTTTACAGTATGATTTAAGATTGGCACTTACTAAATTAAATGAGATCACTGTATAACTAGTCATAGCACAAGGTTAACTCTTAGTGTGTGATGTGCATGATAGAATAATGAGCCTACGGTAGCCCACATGGTACTTTCTATTGTTGTCTTTAACATCACTTATTCACCCAGCAAACATCGAGTTTAGACTATTCTGGAAGCTGGGTACACAAACGCCCCTGGTTTAATTCACATCACATAATTCACTGCCAGGGACCCAGTCCTAAATTCCTGCAACCATGTTAATTGCTAACTAGGTGGGAATTGAGATTGACACAGTTGAGGGATTGAGCAGTCTACAGGCATTCTAGAGTCAAGCTGAAAAAAAGTGAGGGCCTGCCCAACTGCAGTTCCCGCCCATTGCCATGTTTCTGTTTCTTTTTCTTTTCTTTTTTCTTTTGAGTTGGAGTCTCACTCTGTCACCTAGGCTGGAGTGCAGTGGCACGCTCATGGCCACTGCAGCCTCAACCTTATGGGCTCAGGTGATCCTTTCACCTCAGCCTTCCAAGTAGCCGGAATTACAGGCGCGTGCCACCATGCCTGAGTAATTTTTTGATTTACTGTAGAGACGAGGTCTCACCAAGTGGCCCAGGCTGGTCTTTAACTCCTGAACTCAAGCAATCCTCTCACCTCGGCCTCCCAAAGTGCTGGGATTACAAAATTAAGCCACCGCACCCTGATGGCCATGTTTCTAATCTTCTGGATCACGGGAATTTCCTGGTTCTCTCTGGGCTGGGAACCTCAAGGATGTTCGAACTCAAGCAGGAGCTCTTTCCTTGGACATGAAATGGCCAAGAATCAACAGTGAGTCTGTGGAGAGTGACAGATTTAAGTCCAATTCTGGCCACGTCTTAGTAGCCAGAAAGATGAGAAGAACAGATAACATTTATTGTGCACTCTCCGTGTGCCAGATACTGTTCTGAGCATTTTGCATGCATTGATTCCTTCAGTTCTTATAACACCCCTATGATGTCAATTCTGTTATAATGCCTGTCTTATAAATGGGGCTTCTGAGGCACAGAGAGGTTAAGTATTTTACCCAAGGCTACACAGCCTGTAAATGGCAGGGCTGGGATCCGGCTTATCTAGCCCATACCTTGGTGATCACATGGCTCAAGTGTGGTAACAGCTGGTGGACAGCCTCTTGGCTTTGTGGCGCTACACAGGTGGAGGTGTTATGAGGCACTGCTGCAAATCAACGTCGGGATTGCAGACTCGCTCACCCACACAGATGCTCTTGATTTACCCAGTAATAACTTAATCAAATGATTTATGCATACCATCTCCTGTTGGAACAAGTATACAGCAACTTAGTTCTGGTGTGCTATGAAACAGAGATGTTAAAAATCCAAATGACTTAGGAGGGGAAACAGATTTTGCCCTGGGAACGGGGAGATAGAAAACCTCAGGTTCGAGGGAACTCACGGGTTCCCTGGTCAGAATCCGCTCCCCCCCACCCCATTGTACACTTGACTATCTCCCATATTCCTATAAATCTGAGTGCCCTGGGTGTCTGGATAATGAATTAGAGATGGATATTGATGGATGAGTACCTGCAAGACAAGACCTGTAAAAAGTGATTCATTAACCCAGGTAACCCTTTATAGCTAAAAATATCAAAGCTGGGGTTATCTTTCCAAAACACAAATCGGGCCATTTGTCTCCTCTGCTTAAAACTCATTAATGGCTCTCCTTTACCCACAGGGTAAATTCCTAATGCCATGCCCTGCTCAGAGCCCTTCCAGGGTTGACCCTTCCCAGCTGCCCCCGGTGGGCCTTGCATGCCTCACATTCCGATCAACTCCCAGCCTTCCCCTCCCACCTCTGCACCTCCCGGTCTCTCTAACCACCTGGGGCTCCTATTCCTTCAGTCCCAGCTCAGTCTGCCTCCCTAGGAAAGTCCTGTCTCAGACCAGTGCTGAGATGGCCAAAGCATCAGGCCCAGCCCAGGTGAGAACCAGGAAATCCCCATGATCCAGAAGATTAGAAACATGGCCATGGGCAGGAACTGGAGCTGGACAGGCCCTCACTGGGCTGTCCTGGGGTGGAGACCCACAGAAAAGCAGAGGGGAAGCTGAGACCTTCACCCCTTTGCCCGGGGCCTCCTGAGGAGAGCTGGTCCTCCACTGTCACCCCCATTGTCACTCGCTGGGTTCACGCTGTCATGAGGCTGGCTTGGTCGGAAGGACGCTGAGGAGGGGAGGAAACCCCATACCTGGCTGGGCGGAGGGCTCACTGGTTTTGGAGTAAAATCTTCAGATTTTGTAACTGCTACAGGGCTAAAACAAGTGAAAATGCAACACCCCAACAGAGGCAGAGACTCTCACATCACCACTGGGGGCTCCAGGGCAGGGAGGGCTCCTAGTTGATATTTCCTGGACCCCTTCATTTCGTGATAACATGTACTGAGAGCCCACTGGATGGTTCTTCAGAACACAGAACAGGGCCATGACAGTGAAATAAAGACCCCTGAGGATGGGCTGGTAGATTTCCTACCAGGTGCCCATTTGGCAGTTCATATTATTTTCGTTCGCTTGCCTGTGCCATCCACAATTCAGGTCTGTGGCTGTGTGTCCCAGACTCCCTGCTCCAGGGTGGGCGTGCAAGGGGGAAAGACAACCCTTGCCTTCCAGGAATCCCAGGACCGCTGGGGAGACGTGGGGCTTGTTACTGGGGAACTGGCCTGGGAGGCACGAAGGCATTGTGGCCAACTCACCCTGGGCGACCTTCAGGGCGGCACAGACCCTCATCAGGGAAGCTGGGAGCCTTCTCGCCACAGGGGGTCACCCTGAGACTTTGCCATCTTCCGTCTCCTGGCCCAATTCTCTCCCCATCCCTCTGTCTCAGACTCCATTTCTCTTTAAGGATCTACCTTAGTTTCCAGCTCCTTCTCCAGCATTCAACTGTCTTTCTTCCCTGAATTTCTACAGCCATAGTAGCATAAAACTAAGTGCTTGAATCAATTGTTGTGTTTGGCTTCCCCCACCCCGCCCCCGATTAGATTGGAAATGACTCGAGTATTCGGATTATCTTATACTTTGCTTCTTCTGCAACCGTGCTTAGCACATAGTCCAACAAATATTCGGCGTTGGTGAAAAAATGCAGGGCCGGGCTCAGTGGATCAGCCTGTCATCCCAGCGCTTTGGGAGGCTGAGGCGAGTGAATTGCCTGAGCCTGTGGGTTCAAGACCCGCCTGAGCAACTTGGTCTCTACAATAAGTCAAAAATTAGCTGGACGTGGTATCGCATGCCTGTATTTCCAGCTACTTGGAAGGCTGAGGCAGACGGATCACCGGAGCCCAGCCAGTCGACGCTGTTGTGGCCATGAAGGTGCCACTGCACTCCAGCCTGGGCGACAACGAAGTGAGACTACAACTCCAAAAAAAAAAAAAAAAGCAGAAGGAATTATACCTCTCTCCTTTCTCTGTCCTCATCCCCTTGATCCCTCATCTCTCTTCCATTCTGTCTGCTTCTTTCCCTCTATTTTCCCCTCTCTCCACCTCCCCCCTTCCACCTCTCCAGGATTTCAGCCGGAAAACCATACAGACTGGACTGAGGAACTGCGAGTCCTCTTTTTGCCTTGTCCGGGAAAGTCTCGCTGGGGAAGCCCTTTGGAGGATGGAAGGATGCATTTTGCAGATGGAGAGCAAAATCAGGCTGCGGGCTTTTGGAGGAGGCCAAATTATAGTCTGCATTTCTCTGTGGAGTGAGAAGTCTGCAATTTAGGATCTTGCCTAATTGCTGTTTCGTGTTCCCGGGACTGCTTTTCTTCAGGCAGGCGTGTGTTTGTGGGAGAGGTGCACTATTAATGGCTCTCAGGCTCCGTCCAGCCGTGCTTCAAGGTAAGATGACTCAGATAGAGAGCAGGTCAGTCCTGGAGTTCTGCTTTTTCTCAGGACTACGAGTTTGGTCAGCAACCAGGAGAGGGAGCAGCGCTGGCACCACTGGGGTCCCCACACACGTTTGAAGCAGCATCTTTGGTCTGTGGCTGCTCCCGTTTCAGCTCTGAGCAGCTGGTAACCAGAAACCAGGCGATACCAGAGACATGCATGCTGTCTCTGCAGCCGTGGGCTCTCCTTGCCCACGTGCTTGGGGCTGCAAGACTCTCTGTTTCTCATTTGCACCCTGTGGACACTTTGGAAAGTTACCTACTTCCTTGAAAATTATTTTCAAGTGTCCCTAAGTGGAAGAGATAATGGTGAGCAGGCTGCCTGTGCCTGGGGAGGGATTGCTGGAATTTCTACTTGGATTCAAACTCCACCAGACCCAGCCTGTACTGTCTCCCTCCATCTGAGTTGGGGTTGTCACCAGTAATTATTTTTAAGAGCACATTTAAGGACCAGGAGTTGTGGCCATTTTTATCTATCACGGGCAAACACTTAGGCAAATGTAAAACAAATGCACTTTTCATTCAACTTTTTTTTATAGCTGGCAACTCCTTGTGGTTTGTGTTAAGGCCACAGATGTCAAAGCCACAGGGAGTAGTTTCAGGTGGGGCAAGGGCCAAGCTCAGAGCAGAATGCTCTCCAAAGGCTCTTTCTCCAGGGCCAGTGCTCGATTAGGATTGCTTTGCATCTGGCCAGATTTTGTACACAGGCCCAGCCTGTCTGAAATAGACATCCAGGAAGTCTTCAAAGAGACAAGTGCACACTGGAGTTGACTGCCAAAGAGTACAGGGTTACACACAGAACAGGGGCTACTGGGGTGTGTGTGTGTTGTCTGAGTGTGTATATGTGATATGTGTGTGGGGGGGTGGTATTATGGGGTCTTTGTGTGGTATGATTTTGTGTGTGTATGTGATATGTACAATTTATGTGGTATATATGATTACGTGTGTGCAGTGTGTGTGGTGTGAGGGGTGTGGTGTGTGCGATGTGGTTTGTGTAGTGTATGTGGTGTTTTGTGTATGTGTGTGGTATGTGTGTATGTGTGTGGTGTGTGGTGTGTGTGGTGTGGTACGTGTGTGCTGTGTGTATGTGTGTGTATGGTGTGGTTTATGTATGTATGCTCATGTGTGGTGTGTGTGTGTGTGTGTGTGTGTGTGTGTGTAAGAAGGTAGGCATTGGTGACAGGAAAGGAGTCCTGTTGAGAACCGGCTCCCTCAATATTGCAGAATAAGCCGGGCTCGGTGGCTCAGCCTGTAATCCCGCGCCTTGGGAGGCTGAGGTGAGTGGATTGCCGGAGCCCGCGGATTCAAGACCCGCCTGGGCAACTTGGCGAGACCTCATCTCCACAATCAATCAAAAAACTAGCCGGGTGTGGTAGTTCCAGCTACTTGGAAGGCTGAGGTGGAAGGATCACTGGAGCCCAGCAGGTCGAGGCTGCGGTGGCTGGGAGCGGCCACTACACTCCAGTCTGGGCAACAGAGTGAGACTCCAGCTCAAAAAAAAAAAAAAATATTAAAAAAAATATATTGCAGAATAACGACAACAGTGACTGTCTTGATTGCTGTCTACATGCCGGATCCTTAGCATACATTACCTTATTTGAATCTTCAAAACAACTACAAAGTATCACTCCCACTTCTATAAATGAAGAGACTGAGACTCCCATAATGTCCTAGTTTGCTAGGCCTGCTGGTAACAAAGTACCACAAACTGGGTGGCTTGGGACAGCAGAAATGTATATTCTGTCATGGTTCTGGAAGCCGGAAGTCAGAAACCAAGGTGCCAGCAGGGACCTGTCTGCACTGGTCCTCTGATGGAATCTTCCCTTGCTTTCTCCTGGCTCCTGGTGGTGACTGTCGACCCTTGGTGCTCTTTGGTTTGCAGCTGCATCACTTCAACCTCTGTCACCAGGTGGCATTCTCCTCTCTGTGTGTCTTGGTGTTTGTGTCTTCTCTTCTTATAAGAACACCAGTCATGTTAACACCAGTCACCCCTCTCTGGTAAGACCTTATCTGCTTAACAAATTATATCTCAATGACCCAGTTTCCAAATATGGCCACTTTCTAAAGGACTGAGGATTACCTAATAAACATATCTTTTTGGGAAACAACTCAAGCCATCAAACATAAACAATATGTTTTGTTCAAGGTAACATTGCCTGCAAGTGGCAAGAAAATTCAAACCCAATACTGACTCCAAAACTCCTATTCTTTCTTGTACAGTGATTTATGCAATTGCATCCATTGACATGTGTGATTTAATCAGGTTTATTTTAGCTTAGCTCTGTATTTTCTTGCCCACAACTCCTTTACAACCCGTTACCGGTGTCTGCAGTAGGGAGTTTAGTAGGAAGATGAAAATCCAGGGCTGAGAAACTGAGTCAGATTCAGAAATCAAGGCTTGGCATGGTGGCTCACATCTGTAATCCCAGCACTCTGGGAGGCCAAGGCAGGAGGATTACTTGAGTCCAGGAGTTTGAGATCAGCCGGGGCAACATAGCAAAACCCTGTCACTACCAAAAAAAAAAAAAAAGTTGGGTGTGGTGGCTCATGCCTGTGGTCCTGAGCTATGATTGCACCATTCTACTCCAGCCTGGGTGAGAGAATAAGACCCTGTCGCTAAAAAAATAAAATAAACACATCAAATGAAGTAGTTCAAACAGAGAGAACTGAACTGAATATAGGAATTAGTTATTGAAGGGCTGAAGGACCCCAAAAGGGAGAGAGTGAGAGAGACTGTGACAGAAAATTTATGTATGGGCAATATGGCAGCTGAGGTGCCTTGAAAAAACTCCCTTAGATAAAGGGAAAGAAAAGAAAATCATTAAAGCCCCCAAATGACATAAGAGAAGACCAAAGTTGTCGTTTGTTCCATAAGCGTTTGCCACCCATGATGGGCTTACCTTAGCCTCTAAGAAGCTATGCCCCTGGTGGCAGAGGATACATCCCAGGACTACGTAAGAGGGAATATCAGACCTGAGATAGCCACACAAAGCCACACTACTGAAAAGAACCATTCCTGAACTAGAAAAAACTACCAGACAGAGGAACAATAAGAATACCTGCTTCTTTAGGTCTTAGCTCTTGTTAAAGTGGAAAAAAAAAAAAGTTTCCCATGAAACAACTCCCAAGTTTCTCCTGAAATAGATTACCCCTCTTTATTTTAATTCTGACTCTTCCTGATAGAGAGAGCTCTTTACTTATACTTGGTAGGAGGAAACTTCCTATCCAGAAGAAAATAGGTTACTTGCTTGAAAAAAGAAAGATCCAGAAAATCAAAGCTTTGGAGTGTTTTTAGTTGTTTTTGCTTGCTTGCTTTTGTTGTTGTTGTTTGTTTAGAGCATTTCTAAGCTAGATTTTCACACTTCTTGTAGATGCCTATTTTTCTTGATGGAAAGGAATATGAGGAGTTACAAAAAGAGAGAGAAAAATATTAATCGAAAAGGGAGTGTGTTGCTCCTATATCTCTACTTCCCATAGTTGAAGAGTGAGAAAGCTGGTGAATAAGCCCAAGTTCCAGGCAGCTTCTTTAAGCTGTCCCTTTGACAGGCACCTGAACCCTTGTTTTGACTTCAGGGAGATATGGCAAGAAGCTCTTGGCTTATCTTTAATGCCAGTGGCTTATACTAAGAGTTGACTTTGGGCATTTCCGTAATGTCTTATGAAACCTGAACTAGCCCATCAAAAATAAATGTTTAGCAGTGTTTCCCTGCAAGGAACACTGACGTACTTACAACAAGGCATTCTTGGCAGGTAATGTGAAGTCAGACGGAGCTCCTGCCTTCGGCCCATGGTTCTAATTAATAAACTTCCAATAGCATCATAGCTGCAACCTTGAGGATTTCCATCTCCCACCTAGGCTAATAAATTGATCTCTTAGAAACAAGCTGTGAGCACAATTTTAAATTTAAATAATATGTCACTCAGATCGAACATGCTTCCAGTCACGATATTAGCTCAAATGAAGGACATACTGAATTGGAGATCTGGGTATGTTGGCAGAAGCCTTCAGCCTAATCAAAAAATTTATGGTCAGACAAATTTGCCGGGGAGCCAGACATCTTCTCTAAATCTAGACATACAAGTCATTTAACCGCTGATCCACAGTGTCCCTGAGCTTCCTCGAGGTCAATTAGAGGACCTTATCCATTTAGTTCAGCTTTATGACTTTAACAAATGACTTGCTGTGTTTTTTTTCTCTCTTGGTTACCAGAAGCTAATAAAAACTTCACGGAGATTTAGAGATAACTAATGAAATCAGGAGTGTTGGATTCCGTGCCTACCTGTTTTCGTTCTCGTTTGGAAATTCTACATGCCCAGCTTGGAAACACGCAGTGGAAACATATCGGCATCTAGCCTACACTGATGGGGAGGACACTGAAAGATATGAAGAATGACATCACAAAACATTCAATGTCTTCTGGTCCACATGGAGCCGGTCACCCATGGATGCAATAACCTTTCTGGTTCTGCCTCTGAAAACATTCAATGAAAGTTGGTGACTTGAGTTTTTTTTGACAAAGAAACGAAGGCAAGGGTTGAAAACAGGCAGAGCTTTAAGATTGTAAGAGTGGCAGCTTTCTGTCCAAATTCCAACAAAAATAGTGATTTGCTCTCGCTTTTTTTTTTAAGGCAGCAAGAGAACATAGATCCAAAATTCTGTGTAATCCATTCAACTAAGACCCTAACAACAACAGTTCCATAGTACAGTTTATGTTATTCTTGGCAGGGCTCAGATATCTCAGGTGACATCAAAGGTGACTGTATAGATATATATACAGTGAAGTCAGCTTATAATTAATTTCTGTTAGATTTACAAATTTAACTGTGAGACTGAGAACACCACAAACAAGTAGAAAGACGCCAGATGACACATGTGAGACCCAAAGTGCTAATTTCCTGAATGCACACATAGTTCTTAAAAGTTAATAAAAAGATAAATGACCCAATGGAATAATGGGCTCTTGCATATATTACAAATATTTTAATCTAATGTGACGTTTAATCTGATGTTATTATTTTTTGTGATTTTTCACAGGTTTGTGTTTTGTGTGGTCAAATCTCTAAGTCTCTCACTGTTGTGCTTAGAAAGACATTCCTCACTCTGAGGTTCATATATGGATATTTGATTTCGGATTTGGGAGGGCATTAATTTTTAATCCGTCTGTAAAGTTTTCAGTGTGTGGTCAAACACTAAAAATAGACTCACATTTTCCTAAATAATTAGCCAGTTATTCCAGCTCCATTTATCGAGTGGTCCTTCCTTTCCCTACTGATGTGTGGTGTAACCTTCGTCATATATTACATGCGCATGTGTGCTAAAAATAAAAAAGTCATTTCGGTTGAGTGCCGTGAATTAATCTGAGGCGTTTGCAGAGGTGGTTGGTGTTTGCAACATGTGGTCGTCCTTCCTTTCCACTCCTCCCCAGAGACTGAAAACAGAGGGAAGGAAGCCAGGGAAACATTAAACAAGGTCTGCTGCTCTGGATAATGTCTACCAAGAAAAAAAGCAGGCTGAGATTTTATGATTTAAAGACTATTATGCTGCTTAAAGAACCCTGCAAGAGTAACAATAACCGCCATTTATTGGGCGCCCACTCTTTGCCAGCTGCTGTTCCCAGCAGTTCCACGATGACGTCACTCCATCCTTATGACCTAACCCTAACCCATGGTACGGGGACCTTTATTGTCACTCCGATTTTAGACATGAGGAAACTGAGGCCCAGAGATTCAGCATACCCTTCCCCCAAAGTCACTCAGAAGGACAACCACCTAAAATGTGATTAAACCAGCTAATCAACAGGACAAGAGGATTGTTACCTTCTTCAAAACAATTCCCCTCAGCAAAGGCATCAAATGTCAACAAACACATCAAGGAAGGATCCAGCAGATAGAAAATGAGGAAGCAGCGTTATCTCCTGGGAGTGCTCCTGGAATATAAAGGGATCAAGTCCAATGAATTCTGTGGTTCTGAGAAATGTGGACCGCTGTCAATTTCCAGGAGTTCATTTAACTCCCGGCTGTTTGCAGCAACGCTTCTCCTTTCCAGGAAAGCAGAGCAGAAGGCTTTTCATCTAACTGGCTTGGGAGGGCAGGGCAGAGCCCTTTTCCCCACAAGATCCTATGGTAGTTTGGAGGATTCTGTGCCTAAATCTTTGGAAATTAGTGGCCTCTGAGTGTTTCCATTATTTATGATTCATTGTTCATCTACCAGACGTTTGTTGGTGCTTCAAAGGGCCAGTGAGGACTCAGTCAGGGGGACACAGTCCTAGATCAAGGCCAGGATGAGCGCTATGCTGTCATGGGAAGAGCTGCCTTTCTCTAGTGGGGCTCTGTTTACACAAGTCAAGAAGAATCAGGCACTGAATTTGGATCAGGCATCAGGAGTCCTGGATTCTTGGGTCTGCTTTCTCACTTCCTATCTTCACAACCATAACTCCATTTTAGCAGTCTTTTTTTTACGTTATTTCATCTTATCTTATTTTAAAGCTGTGGGGTACAATTCAGGATCAGTTATACAAATGGCCATTGTACAGGTAGAGTCTGGGCCTCACTTTGGTCCCCACTTTGCCTAGTTTGCATTCTTATCCCCACAAGAGCAATATTCATACAGCCCTACATGTCTCTGCAGGTCATGACAAACGTCAAGTGCGTGTGAAAGTTTCTTGAGTGTGTCAGTTGCTGTGTAGATGCAAAGTTTTACTACTGAAAGGCGACATACTATCCACTGGTTTGTTTTGTTTCCCAGTGGTTGTGTGTGGTGTGTTTTGTTGTTGTTTTACTGCCTTGGTACTAAGCAGCTGGTTTTCTGGCCCCGACTTAGTAGCCAGATGGCTGAAAGTCAGAAGGACACAGCCTCTTTCTCACCAGCACCCCTTGCAAGCCCCTCCTGGGGAGTGGGCTGCCTCCCTGTTTTGTCAGTTCAAACCACATCCTGCCCATTTCCACTTTCCATAAGACAGCTCGCGATACTGGTGGTTTTTAGATGTGGCAGGCTTCTTGGTGAGTGATAGCAGAGGTCCAGTTCACAGAAGTGAAAATAATTCATCCAGTGGTTAGCGCGTCAGGTGTGGGCATGGAGTGTACCCTTGCCCCCCACCTTGATCCAAATCCCTGGTCCTCCTTGGGGAGAGGATTTCTGCTCAGCCTCCTGTTGCTATCTCAGCCCACAGCCTTCTCCTGCATGAGAATTAAGCCAGATGCAGGGAGGACAGAGGTACCGCGGCCTGAGCCTGAATCCGATGGGCAGCAACGGTGTAGCCTGCAGTAGCTGGAAAGGATGGCAGCGACTTTCTGGTCATTTTACAGATGAGGAAACTGAGTCCAGGGAGGGTCAGCCGGCTAGAGGCAGAGCCTGGACTGGGACCTGGGTCTCTGGACTCCTGACTCAAGTTCCTTCTAAGAAGACTGGTTGTACCCAGAGCTGTAATGTAATGACTGTGGCATCACTGGAATGGTTAGTCCTGGTGGCAGGGCTTGGTCCTGTTTGCTAAGAGTGAGGGCAGGTATGAAGTCGATGCTCAAGGTACCAGGCAAGCAGGGACAACAAATAAAATAAACCTTTGGAAAGAATTCGATACTTGGAGAAAGAGAAGAAGGAGGAGAAGGAGGGAAGAACTGTCAGAAGTAACAGCAGCAGCATTCAAATAGTCATCATGAGAAAAATCAGAATTTTGGGGGAATTCTTAAACTTAGGGTTTGGAAACTTTTTTTTTTTTGAGTTGGAGTCTCACTCAATCACCCAGGCTAGGGTGCCGTGGCATGCTCATGACCACCCCAGCATCAACCTGCTGGGCTCCAGCGATCCTTCCGTCTCAGCCTTCCAACTAGTCAGAACCACAGGAGTATGCTACCATGCCCGGCTAATTTTTTATTTACTGTAGAGACGAGATCTCGCCAAGTTGCCCGGGCTGGTCTTGAACCCCTGAGCTCAGGCAATATTCTCTCTTCGGCCTCCCAAAGTGCTGGGATTACAGGCTAAGCTACCAAACCCTATCTGGAAACATTTTAGTTTCTTAGATGCATGATGGCATACACCACAATCTTTTGAGTGTTCACAGGAGGCAGAGAAGGTGATGGGAGAGCCATGGCATAAAGGGAGACCTGGGCTGTCAGAGTTCAGGAGACAGACTCAAGCCCAGCCAGAGCGGTAAGGGTCCCCAAGTGTGGAATCCAAAGCCCCACAAGGTCCCGTGGGCAGCTCGAGCCAGCAGGCACACAGAACCTCTGTCTCTGTGCATCCTTCTGGGAGGGTCTGAAGGCTGCAGTAGCCCTGACCACAGGAAACAGGGATTTTCAGAGACATCTCCCCAGGGACTTCTACCTGGAATAATGCTTATCACAAGGTTGAAGGCTTTCCTTATCTTTCAAGGGCATGAGATGACCTATAAATTCTTAACTTATTAACTAGGTTTCTCGTTCTCACTGGGAATTAAAGGCTGAATGAAACTCTAGTGTGGGCGTGTGGGCAGCTCACTGTGCCCAGAGCTCCGCATTGTGGGCCTCCAGGTACAGGGCCTGTAACTGTAGTCTCAGCCCTTAGCCTGGGTAGGAAAGGAGTCCGTGTGGAGAGAGCTGCTGTCAGAGCAGGCCCCTGCGAACAAAACCTAGCACCTGGAAGTGCCTCATCCCAGGCCTGTCCTGGCTCGGGGTCTGAGCTAATTACAGCTCTGTTGTGGGGAGAGTCACCCTGTGTCAGTTTAACGGACAGCCCAGATAAGAGGTGCTGGGCTGGGTCACACAGGTTGCACAATAAACCACTCTGCCAACCGAGGGAACAGACAAGCCTTTTCCAACCTCTACGGTCACAAACGAATTTCCTTTATGGCTGCATTCTCCGCCATCTCCTCTCCATCTCCTATTTTTAGTTTTCAGGTTGGTCTTAACTAGGTTTTGGTTTGTGCATGGGTGGGGTATGGAGGATGGTGGGTGATTTTCCCTTTTACTCATTCAAGCATCAGCCTGGTGTCTGCTGTCTGGCCTCCATCTTCCTTTCATGGTTCAAGACGTGCCTGGGGCTTGTTATACACTGTTGACCAGGGTCAGGCGCCCATAAGGCCAAGGCCAATCCCATTGTGAGGAGCGGATGAGCTTGGCCATGTGGCAGACAGTGAATTCAGTGCTTTCAAGCAGATTCACGAAGGCTTCTGCTCACTCAAGAAGGAATATTCTCTGACAGCTGCGTTCCCAAACTCATACCCAACAACCTGCCAGTTAGGTCCTCACCCTGCCATGAAGCTTTCCCCATGGAAGATCAATTAGCCTTCCTCTCCATTGGACCCCACCTGCCTCCCTCACTCCAGCACCATCTGCACACACTTTCCTGTGCAATTGCTGTTCATTCATTCCCTCTCCATTACAGTCATCTGTCCGGGCAGCAAGTATAAGACTTCACAGAAGCATTGAAGACCTACAAATTGTTTGTAATTGACTATGAGCTAATTTAGCCATGTGATCTTGAGTGACATAGGAGTTTCTAGTGCCTCTGTCTCATCCATGGAGGTACTATAAGTTTCAAGGCAGTGTCAGGACCATCTAGGGCAGGTGGCAACAATTTTCTTATCCGTCCTTCCTTCCATCTTTCCTTCCTTCCATTCCTTCTTACCTTTCTTTCTTTCTTTCTTTCTTTCTTTCTTTCTTTCTTTCTACAGACAGGGTCTCACTCTGTCACCCAGGCTGGAGTTCAGTGGTACTATCATAGCTCACTGCAACCTTAAACTTCTGGACTCACGTAATCCTCCTGCCTCAGCCATCTACGTAGTTGGAACTACAGGCACACATCACTCTGCCCAGGGGTCTCACAGTATTTCCCAGGTTGGTCTTGAACTCCTGACCTCAAGCGATTCTCATGCCTCAGTCTCCCAAAGTGCTGGGATTATAGGCATGAGTCACTGGGCTTGGCCAACAATTTTTTTTTTAATTCCAAAGTAGGTTACGCTAAAGCAGTGACTGCATCGATTGGCCTCAGGCTCTAGAATAAAGAAAAATAGGAGAGGCAAGCAAACTCACAAATGGCCAAAAAGAGGAAAAAGGCAGGAGAGAGAAGAAAGAGCAAGGAGAGGAGGGAAGAGGCCGTGCGTGGTTTGCACAGGTGCCTTTCACAGCACTGTGCCTGAGGCTGCAGCTCCCGGTGTACAATGGCCCCAGCTCTCTTAGACCAAGAAAGCCAGCCACACAGCCAGCCAGTGTGCAGCCCTCCGAGCCTGCCTTCTCCTCCAGCTCTGGGCTTGAGGGCACTGAGTGGGTGGGAATGGCCAGCTCAGGGGACCCACAGCTCCTGGTTCTCTGTTCCTCCAGGCTCAGCTATGAGGGCAGATACAGGCCCTGGGATGCTAAGGGCCCCTGCTGGGCTCTCTCGCAGTGGGGCCAGGGAGCACCCAGGGACCTGGGCCCATAGCAGTCTTGCCACGTCTTTCTCAGACATCACAGAGGAGGCTCCATGAAGCACCAAGTCCCTAACAAAATGGGATTTCACAGATTCTGTGGCAATTCAAGGATGTTAAACTCCAACCCAAATAAAGTCTGTGCGGACAACGCAATGCTCTAAAATAAGCCTCCGTGAAGGGTCTGCATGTGCGAACTAAGCACTGAAGTCACACTTCTCCAGATGTGGTGGAGAGTCTGGGTTCATCCCACCTCTCACATCCCTCCTGGGGGCACAGGGAAGCTAACCAGTGTCCCTGACTGCCTGTTTTCAGGTCTCCCTCCTTGGCTACAGTCTGTTTACACAGATTAGTCTCTGATTCCTGTCCTGGGCTGAGCCTTGAGCCCTAGGAAGTGGGGTGGGAGTCTTGCCCCTTCCCTGTCACAATGAAGCAGGCTCTCTGCGTGCTAATGTTTTACGCTTGCTGAATTTCAACAGATGTGGTCAAGGATGGAGAGTCCCCAGGCCGATCTCCTTGGCTCTGCTATGCATATCTAATCCCCATCCCCCCAATCGATCATTCTCTTGTCTCGCTCCTTTTCCCCTCTCCCCTGTGACCCCCAGTTGCTCACCAATACTTCGAAAATGCCTTTTGTGACAGAGACAATAAGTGTCAGCAGTTTATCTGTTGTGCATGATTCTAAGAATTAAAACTAAAAAAAGAAAAGAACAAGTCAAGAGAGTGAATGCGGATCATGGCAGAGTTCATTGATGACCTGTAATAAGATTTCTGGAAACCTCCTTTTCACTCTGGAACTGCTTAAGGAAACAAACACTTCTCTGCTGTGCTAGCCCCCTTTATCCGCATAGTGACTTTTTCTGTTCTGTGTTTCTGGCTCCTCTTGAGGGCGTTTTGCCTGGTCTTCTTCTCCAATCCTTTCATCGTTCCGAGGCTCCCAGTTCACCTACGAGAGTCTTCCCACCTGGGCCTGTCTGGGAAGTCACTGCCTCTTGTCACTTGTTGCGGACAAGTAGAGGAACATCTGTAGAGTAAGGAGACCCTTCTGGGGTGCGGAGGGAGGGGAGGAATCTCCTCCTTTCAAATGAGCTCAGCCATAATGAAGAGGTGTTGACAGACAGATAAGGAAATCCCAGCGTTTTTCGTTCGGCATTCCAACTCATACTGTGTGAAGTTGTCTACACCTAGGATAAAAGGTTGGAAGGAGGACGGTGTCACAGATCGAAAGGGGGACTTGGCGGGAGAAAGAGAGAGAGAGAGAGAGTGTGTGTGTGTGTGTGTGTGTGTGTGTGTGTGTGTGTTTATAAGAGAGGATTCCTGACATGATGCCCAAGAAGACAAGGCGTCCGCCTGCCGTGAGAAGAACCCAAACCCATGGCATGCAGGGGTGGTCTCCGCCTTTAACTGGGGAAGCA
Organism: Tarsius wallacei; assembly: GCA_963574415.1. Taxonomy (NCBI): domain Eukaryota; kingdom Metazoa; phylum Chordata; class Mammalia; order Primates; family Tarsiidae; genus Tarsius; species Tarsius wallacei. The sequence continues at coordinate 21,483 of CAUYQG010083654.1, forward strand.
TCTCTGTCTGCTGCAGGGTTGGAGAGAGGCGTGTGTGGGGGCCAGAGCTCCGCTTCAAGAGGTCAAGACTCCCTGCAGCTGCTGAAGCTTTTAGTTGAAGAGAAGCTGGAATGAGGGGCTCACTCTGCTTTTTGGCACCCCTGTTTTTCCCTAAGGTGGACTTTTAGGAGCTTTCCCTGGGTCACTTTCTCTCCATGCCTCTCTCTCTCTCTCTCTCTCTGATGGGACCAACTGAGCGCTCATTTTGGTTCCCCTCACCTGGCTTCCAGAGCTAAGGCTCCTTCCAGCACAGGTCTTAACCAGAACCCCAGAGAAGGTACTTCCCAAGCGGTGTTGATGATAACTCCAAAGTCAATGTGTTGATTTGCCTTCTGCTACTTGGGATCTTTTTTAAAAAGAGCAAGCCTCTGAGCTTTTCCTTCTTCCCTATAATATGCTGGCAAGGTGGGCTTTCAGACAGCAAATGAGAACCAAAAAATGCTTTCAAAGAGTAGGGAAGAAAAGATACCAGGGTCATCTTAGTGCGAATATACAACCAGGTTGGCACCTCCTGTCTGTAGAGTATGGGTCTGTGGGACCATGCAGAGTAGGATAAGGAGGTTTCTGCACTCAAGAGTTTGCTATTCTAAAAAAATAAAAGACACATGAAAAAGTTCTCAGCCTCGCTAATCATCAGAGACATGCACATCAAAACCACATTGAGATACCACCTAACCTCAATAAGAAAGACCATCATTAATAAAGCAAACAACAACAGATGCTGGTGAGGATGTAGAGAAAAGGGATTGCTTCTTCACTGCTGGTGAGAATGCAAACTAGTGCAACCTCTTTGGAAGACAGTGTGGCGATTTCTGAAAGAACTAGAAATTAACCTTCTGTATGACCCAGCAGTCCCCCATTGGGAATATACCCAGAGGAATTCAAATCATTCTACAAAAAGATACCTGCACACGCTTGTTTGATGCAGCTCTATTCACAATAGCAAACCAACCATGCTGCCCATCGAAGCTGGACTAGATTTTAAAAATGTGGTATCCATACACAACGGAATATTAGGCAGCCATAAAGAGGACAAACATATGGACTTCGCAGCAGCCTGGATGATTTAGAGTCTATCATACTCAGTGATCTGTCACAGAAACAAAGAACAGAGTATCATGTGCTCTCACTCATAAGCGGACCTTGACATATTATCATAATACTGAAAGAAAGGGATTGGCAGTAGCAGGAAACTGTCAGGGTAGGAGGGGTGGGATTGGCAGTTGAGGGAGGCTGTCGGGGAGGGAGGGGCACACCTCATCAACGAGGGTACCTGCATAACGAACATCTGTGTACCTAACCCTGAATTGTACCCCGCATTCTTAAAATAAAACATAAAAATAAAAGAGCTTGCTGTCCTATTGGGGACCAGTTGGAAAATGTTATGGGATGTTTGGAAGGGTCAGAAGAAAACTAAGGCCATGTTTGCAAGAGAAATGCAGAATGGGGACAGCTATTCAAGTCTTTTCAAGGAGGAAGGATTCAAAGGGGAGATGGGAATGTGCTGAGCCCAGAGAATGAGTAAAGTGTAGGAGGTTGGGAAGGAAGAAATAAATTCTCGAAGGGATGAGTGAGTGTGTGTATGTGTGTGTGTGTGTGTGTGTGTGTGTGTGAATAAGCACAAGGCTTGAGTGGCATCAGCAGGGGTTATTTGTCTCAGAAGAAGAATGGTGAGCACTTGTTGGGCTTCCCGTATGCCAGGCCACACTGACAGGCTCACCCCATCCATATGACAGTCCTTCGAGTCAGGGCTTATTATGTTCATTTTGCAGATGAGAAAACCAAGACTCTTGCAGGAAAGAAGTAGGACTCAAACTCCTGTCTGCCTCCACAGCCCTGACTCTCAGTCTCTCACGGGACCTGCCTGGTGAGAGTGTTGTGTTGAGTGGGAGAAATATGGCTGCTCAAAGAGGGTGAAGTGCCAATATTGGAGATACGAGAGGGAGGAAGAAGGCTCCAGAATTACTGCAGGAGGCCATAGGCAGTTGCGGTAGGTCTTTGCCAGAGAGGGATGTGGAGAAAAGGGAGTTCAGAACAAACAAGCTGGTCAACATTTGTTGAAAGATGCCAGAGGGCAAGGAGACCACCTAGGAGTGGACAACATGGCCCTGGCCCAAGGTGGAGGTGGCAAGAGAGGAAAAGAGGACATAGTAGCCAGACATCTCCCAAAGTGTGTCCTTTTGGTACCTTAGTCAGTGTTCCGTTAAAAAAAAAAGGGATTTACAAGTGGTTGAATTTGGAGCACTATGGGTAGAATCAAATAAGGGTTCTTTATTGCAGAATTCCTCATAGCCTTTGATATGCCAATATGACTCTGCAAGAGGGAAATGTATTCTGCAGTACTTCTCAAACTTATTTGACCATGAAACCCAGGTTCGGCCCAATGCCTCCTGTGACTGGTATTCCACAGAACACTCTTTGGGGGAAAATGTGGTGCTGGTCCCTTCTAAATCATGGGTGATATGGGTAATATGCTAACTTGGAATGTTGGGTGTGGAGCCGAGGCTCCTGCTTCACTGACTTCTTGAGTTTTCCAGTTTGTTTTGTGTTCTCAACTTTACTTTGTCCCTCTCTAGCTGCTGGGATCTCTTCCCTAGAGTCTGCTGCTGGGGGGGACCCTAGGACAGTGCGTTTTCTCTCGCTGCAACCGGCCTGAAAGCAGGAGTAGACTCACCTTGACAATGGCCCTTCTCTAGCCTTCCTGAGGACAGTGATGAGCGTATCCTGGTTGGCAGTCCAGGCTTGGAGGCACCCTTCCTAAGCCTTTCTCTGTCTGAAGAATATTCTGCCTCAGGGAAGACACCAACAGGGACTTCAGAACAGCATGAAGGTCATGGCCAGATCACAGTAAAAATAATACCATGACTTATTTGCTGCAGAAGAGAATTCAGAATAAGGAAAATCTTGGACACCATCCAAGGGGGTATTAGTTACAAAGAAACCAAAAGTACCACCTTAGAAGGTCTAACTGGTGAAGCACTTTTGAGGCCTCAGGGACTGCCAGGTGGTGAAACTGGGGAATATTTAGGGAAAAGACTTGTCTGTTGGCATAGCTACTAGCTACATGTGTGTCTCCACTGAGGACATAAGGATCGGGCTCCAGGGACAATTCAGCATGTTCGGAGTGTAGAGACCAGAACCTCTAACCCTAGCCTAGCCACTGAAGTGCTGACTGACCCAGGGGCAAATCACTTTATGTGGTTTCCTCCTTTGGAAAAAAAAAAACAGAGAGAGATAAAATCTGATCTACCTCTTAGAGGTTCAGGGTGGTTTCTGTTTTGCTTTTTGTGAAGAGCAACTAATAAAAATGATACCAAACCCCTCTGAAAATAAATACAGGTTCTATGCATTTCTAGCAATAATAGCAAGTATTCTCATTGGGATTGTAGCTCAATTTACCACGATAAAATCACTGGTAAATTTCTAAAAAGTTACTCCTTTGTGCACATACCTCTTGCAGAAAATGGTTTTCTGTTAGGGGAAAATTAAAGGACACTCCGAGTCATTCATTTGGGAATTTACGTATTTCCTTTCCCCCGTTGAATAGCTCTCTCTCCAGGGTTCCATTTTGGTCATATTTCAGAAATGACTGAATGTCAGATTCTGCACTCTCACTGAGAACGAACTTAGAACAAATAATGAGATTAGCAGATAAGTAAACAAACATTTTAATTGAGGGTCTAGCTGGAGCCGTACTTCGGGCAGTATGGAATTACATGTTTCCATATTCTTTGTTGGTCTGCATGAAACCAAAACCCAGAAGGTTATATTAAACATAATCACCTAACTCCACAGGGCCTTGGGAAGAGTTTTTAATGTGGTAGTTTAAAGGCGTGTGATTGTGCAAAACACAATGGCACAAATGAGTGTTTCTGTTGCTTTAGTTTCTTTCAGAAAGGAAATTAGCTCTGGGGGAGCACAGAAGAGTACCAAATTTCAGACCTCCCTCCCACCCCAAAAAAGAGAAACCTCCTGATGGACCTCACGGATCCCTTAGGAAGGTGGATACGAGTCCAATCTGGAATGAGGTCTTAATGCAGGTTTTATGTTGTGAGAACCTGGCCCCTGGCTCCCAGGAGTGCTTCTAAGTTGAAAACTTCATTGCATTCATTTTCTTTTCTTTTTTTTTTTTTTTGGTATTTAATACATATTTCATAGACTCCCATCTTAAAAGCTTTCTGATTGATTGGCGGCAGCGAGCCAGCTCCCTTATCTAACTGGACTGAGTCCTTGCTTTCTCCGTAGCTGCTGAGTCTTTGGTGTCTGCAGCTGTCTGGAGTAGACTGAGGACGTCCAGGAAGGCCAAATTGAATGTGAAAGACGTTGCTCTGTTCTTCCTCATCTGATGTCATGCCACTTGCTAGTTGCTTCTGATCAGTGTTCACCCAGCTCCTCACTCCTTTTTCCTTTGGATCCTTAGTGGTCTTGCTACTCGTAAAGCAGGTGTGTGGTTCACTGGGCCCTGCAGCCGTCCCTTCCTTGCTCTGCTGGAAGTGTTTGAGCGCTTCCTTTCAGCAAAGGAACAGCTCTCTGCAGTAGGGTAACTGTAGAAGTGGATCCCAAGGCCTACTCAGCCCTAGGGCAATTCCCTTCACCTCTCTTTTCATTGTCTTTACAACCACAAGGGACTCTTTAGAGCTGCCCTCTAATACATGGCCACTAGCCACAAGAGACTATTTACATTTAAATTAAATAAAATTTAAAATTTTGTTTCTCAGTCACACCAGCCATGTTTCGAGCACTTAATAACCACATGTAGCAAGTGGTTATGGTATCAGACAGTGCAGATCTAGAACATTTCTGTTACTGTGGAAAGATCAGTTGGATGGTGCTGCCTTGGAGATTACCCAGCTGATGCCTCGATTTTTCCAGAATTTTAAGAAATGGAAACCCGTAAAGGTTAAATTATCTTCCAAGGATATTCAGGAATTTATAAGACATGTTTCCTGGCCATTTCGGAATTCTGGTGGAAGCAGGATGTCCTTCTTTTAGGTACTGATTTTTGAAAGAAATTTTCCACATCAAATATACATTAGATTTTAACAAGTAAAATAATGTAATATAACAATGGTCTTAAAGTATAAAAGCACTGGATTCATTTCAGAAAGGTTCGCCTTGGTATATTTAATTCTGCTTAAATTATTTTCTTATTTTTAATGACCTGTGGAAATTTACAAGAGAGTTTGAATCCGTTTTTGGAGACCAAGAAACACCATTATATTTATCCCCTGGCCGGGAGTGTGCTAGTAATACTATTATGCTCCTAAAGACACTTGGAAATTGGGATCAATTATAGAAGAAGGCCAACAGGTCAGCTGTGCCCTGGAGTCATAGGAACCATCTTTACAGCATCTATAGTCAGTCGACATCATTGGTCAGTTGCAGGGTGGGAGTACAGTGGTACAGGCTCACCGCGACATGTGTGTCCTGAACATACTTCATAAACACTTAGCCTCACTTGGAGCCAAGACAGACAATAAATGTCTCCTTCGCGCAACAGTGTCCAGGATTTATACAGTGCCTTATGCAAGGCCTCACTGGGAGTCAGAATTCGCAGTGAGTGGGAGCCTTGTTCAGTTGTAGAAATCAAACACAAAGAGCCATGGCGTGTTAAAGATGGGAAATTCAGCACTTGGGGACGCTTTAGAAAGGTCCTTCCATAGACGAGGCCCAGAAACTTCCTCTGAGAGTCACCTTTCCTGCTAAGCTTCCTTGTATACAATTTATTTTTATGGAGAGAGATCAAAGGGAATTCTGCACAATTGTTTTCAGTTATTAACTAAATGAAATTGATCTGCAATTATTCTAACAGGTAAGTGAACCATGGTGTAGTGAGAAGATAAAAGAAAGAATCTAGGCTTGCCGTAGTCTTTATTAATTTCTTCTTTATCATAAATACCTCTCCTATGTTCTTTAAGGCCCCGCCCACCCATATTATAAAAGAGAGCAGTGGAGCGTCTCCTCTCTGCGCAATGGGTTACACTTCTCTAATGCTGGGGCCTTGACTTTTGGAGACCACACCATGAAAAGCTAATGTTCTCCATGGATGTGATTTCACTGAATTGACCCTGAGAATTGGGACAGCAAAAGCAGCTGCGGCCGGTGTTGTGGGTGAATGATGTGATACGGTTGCATGCCAGAGTAGCCAACTTATAAGGACCCAGAAGACAAGACATCAGGTCTGGAGGATGCAGAGAGCATCAAACAATACAGGTTTGGGCAAGTAAGGTTGAGAGCCCAGAGGCCAGAGAATTACGGACCCAACACTAGGAAACTGTCCTCTTTTATTATTCTGCCTTGCATGACTGAGCAAGGGCTCCTTGAATTTTCTGATAGACTAGAAGCAAGGTTAAGGGAGGGCACAAGTTGAGGCCTTCATCATAGTACTGGAGTATCTTCCTCCTCTTGGGTGAGCCTTTCTTCTAACAAGCGGCTCAGCCTGGAGTTGCCTGTGCAGGTTCCTTGATGGAACTTGGTCTTCAGCACCCTGACTATTCAAGTGCCGATACTGTCACCTTTCTTGGAAATAATTATTGGTCGAACCAGGTATTCTTCTAACCTTTGACCTGTTATGAGGAGAGAATGAGTATAAGAACTACCGCATGGCAGGCATTATCCTTGTGTGCTTTGAGGGAAGAATTTTGAGGGTCCAGAGTGGAGTGAGGGCCATACATGGAAGATGCACAGGAAAAAAGATTGAGACTGGAGAAAATTGCTGGGCAGCGGCTGTGGAACTGGAGAGGGCTAGGGTCTGAAGAGAGGCATCACTGGCTCCTGGACCTTCTCTGCAGATGATGGACTCTCTAAAGGCTAGATATTCTGGATCAAGATGGTGTGGATGGCTGAGAGCTGTCTGCACCGGCTGGTGGTTGTGGAGACTAACATTCGTGGAAGATGGCAGCGGTGAAGGTTAGACTTTACTACATGGTACCATGCTGAGTGGGGCCTCAAGGGCAAAGCTGGTGAACTTAGAAAGGGAATCTTGATGTAATTAGAAAAGTCAAACCTCAGTTCCCCTACTACTAGCTGTGAGGCTTTGTGGAAAATAAATTAACCTCTCTGAACCTCGGTTCCTTTATCTGTTGTTTGTGGTAGACTGAATAATGCCTTTTCCAAAGATGTTCACATCCTAATCTCTAGAACTTGTGAATATGTTACCTTACAGGGTAAAATGGTCTTTGTGGATGTGGTTAAATTAAGGGTATGAGCTGGGAAGTTTATCCTGGATTGTCTGGGTTGGGCCAACCTAATCACAAGGTATAATGTGGCAACCTCAAATCTGAGAGGGTTTTTGCATGCGATTCTTTATTTATTGCAAAGAAGTCTCCCGGAGGCTCAGCAGGGAAAGACATTGGCTTATTAGAACTTACAGAAGACATCGATAGCAGTTGGTCAGTAAAGAAAGAATCCACACTGCAGGACAGTACAGCAAGTAATATTAGTCAAACAAGTTAATTGTTCAACTTGCTACACGATGGTTACAAGTACAGTGAGTAAGGATACTAGCTACATTGTTCTCAGCTCTGCTCAATTACTTGTACCTCGTGACTCCTTACTGGGAATATACATATTCTGCAGAGACCATCCTTGACCAGAGGATGCTCCCTGAGGAAGGAAGCAGAAAGAAGCCAGATATAGGGGGAAAGAGTCAAAGTCTGGATGTCTGGATGATTACCTCATTCAGGGTTATCATAAGAGGGGAGCAGGAGCACCAGAGTGAGAATAAGACAGAGAATATGATGACGGAAACAGAGGTCAGAGTGATTCGAAGAAAGGTCACCGACCGAGGAATGAGGGAAGCCGCTAGAGGTTTCCTTCTGGAAGTCTGAAAAGGAAAGCAAACGATTCTGCCCTATAGCCTCCAGAAAGGACACAGCTCTGCCTACAACTTGCTTTTAGCCCTGTGATAGCTATAACATTCAAAATAAATGTAACCACCTCATAAGGCTGTTGTGACAGATTAAATGAAGCGATACATCTAAAGCACTTAACATAGTGTCTGCCACGCACTAGATGACAGGTAAAAGGTAGATGACTTGATCCTTTGCTTTTAGAAATTATATGATCAGAGTCAGGGATGAATCCCATCCGACTTAAAGCCCATTCACTTACATGATACTCAAGACAACTTGGGGTGTTTGGAAGTAGTTATAGCTCTTCCAAAGAATCTATGGTCAAGCATTTTAGGATTGCTGTAACTCAGGGAGACGATTCCGAGTCCTTTATCTCATTAAGCTTTTGGGACCTCAGGGTCACCCTTGGATAATCTGTTGTATCATCAGATCCACGGACATGTGGCTGAAATCCTGCATCTGAATTCCACACATCTATGTCCTTGGTGGTTTTTGCAGGATTGCATGTGCACCCGAGGCACTTTCTCCTATAATGTGGCAATGGAGACAAAAAACATCACCAAGCTGTGTGGCTATGGAGTAGGTGAGAAGGACTCAGAGGGTGTCATTAACAGAATGCTGGCTGGCTGCCGAGGTGTTGCAAATCTGGTGACTTCATTTGCTAGTTAGCTGATCATTCATGTTTATCCCTTGTGTGTGTGTGTGTGTGTGTGTGTGTGTGTGTGTGTTGGAGTCTCACTCTGTCATCCAGGCTGGAGTGCAGTGGCACGCTCACGGCCACGGCAGCCTTGACCTGCTGGGCTCAGGCAATCCTTCTGCCTCAAGTAGCTGGAACCACAAGTATGTGCCACTATGCCCGGCTAATTTTTTTTTTTTTTTTTTTTGGTAGTGACATGGTCTCTCCATGTTGCTTAGTCTGGTCTCAAACCCTTGAGCTCAGGCAATCCTTTCACCTCTGCCTCCCAAAGTGCTGGGATTATAGGCATGAGCCACTGTGCCCAGCCCATGTTTATTCCTTTCTAGGTTCCTGTCATCACACTGGATTTATCTTGCACTGACTTTGTTTTGTATATTCAGAGACTGCATGGACAATGGACAATGGCCAGACAAGATATAAAACTAGAACTCAGACCCACAATCTGCACTAGCCCAGAAAACCAGCCCATTACCTATAGTAACCAGCCCAGGAGGCTGGTCTGCTGTAAGTCAGCTCACTATCCTTAGTAATAATCCAGGAAGCCAACAATAACCCCTGCAACAATTGGCCCCCAGTGGCCAGGATTTGATTACTCACAACTTGATTGCAGATTGTTCCAATTTAGGACCTTTATTCCCATTGAAGATCAACCAGAGAAAGTCAAATATGCACCTCCAGCTCATCACATAGGATGTCCTGCTTTTAGGTAGCCCACCTCCGCATAGCCTTCCCCATGCCAATGACCTTCAACCAGACCAAACCCAAAGCCCTCCTTTTTAAAAAAATCATTAGGAAGCTATTTTCCTCCTTTGCCTGCCTTTGAGTCTCTGCCCACAAGCAAGGGTTAGTGCGTAGCTGACTCTCTTGCTACATAGAGCAGGCTCTGAATAAATAGCCTTCGCTTTTCTCATTTGGTTGGTCTTCATTTATTTCCACATACCATACAACCAGCAAATGTGGATTAGGAGGTGAGAACACGTTCTACATTCTTGGATCCGGACAGATTTGGTCTCATGTGATTTCATCTGAAATGACTACAGTTGTGGCCTCATGAAGCCCAAGACCTCTCCTGGTTCCTGTCTTTGTGGAGTGTGGACAGCTTCCCTAGGAGCAGGAGATGAGTGTGATGAAATAGTGATTAAGTTCTATTTGAACTTGAATTAGTTATGGCACAACTGGGTGAATCGTAAAGGAAGTAATTAGTAGAGGCAGATGGGAAAAGTCCAAAATTGGAATTTTGTTTTTTAAATAACACTTGGGAGAGAACAGTTTAGGAATGAAGACAACCCATTTCCCAATTCCCTTGCACACAGATCTCATTTTAAAGAAAACAATGAGAAGGTAAGCTTTAAGTGGTGTCATAGGGAATGTTAGAAGCTAATGTCACTAATCTAAAAACTATCAGTGCAAGGAAATATCCAGGTGTTTATGGGACAGAGATATTGCAGGAACTCTCTGTAGACATCTCAAATTGTTAGTCTTTGAAAATAAGGTTCATATGCGATGCTCTCTGCAGTGTCATTGTCAAGATTATAACTAAGTTTATTGTGAGGCATCATCAAGACACATTCTCATGATGTACATCTGGCTCCAAGGACCAGAGTTGATTATTATCTTTGGGGGGTCATTTATTGGGGGGTCATTTATTATGCTCTCTCTTTTTCTCTCTCTGTATCTGGAAATGACAAGTCAAGCTAGGTGCAGTGGTTCGTGCCTATAATCCCAGAACTTTAGGAGACAGGGGCAAGTGGATTTCTTGAGCTCAGGTGTTCAAGACCAACTTGGGCAACTTGACAAGACCTTATCTCTACAATAAATAAAAAATTAGCCAGGCATGGTAGTGCACACCTGTAGTTCCAGCTACTTGGAAGGCTGAAGCCCAACAGGTCAAGATGTGAGCATGCCACCGTACCCTAGCTTGGGTGACAGAGTGAGATTCTGATTCAGAATTTTTTTTAAAAACGGACAAGTCAAGGTTTGGTAATAGTTAATAAAATTGTTGACATGCAATTGCAAGAATTTGCTTCTTCGGTTCATGTATTTCTTCTTTTTTTTTTTTTTTTTCATTTGAATCAAGATCTTACTCTGTCACCCAGATTGGAGTGTAGTGGCACAATCACACCTCACTGCAGCTTTGACCTTCTGGGCTCAGGCATTCCTTACATCTCAGCCTCTTGAATAGCAGGGACTATAGACACATGACTGCGCACCCCACTATTTTTAATTTTTTTTTGTGGAGATGTGGTCTCGCTATGTTGCCCAGGCTGGTCACAAACTCCTGGGTTCAAGCAAGCCTTCTTGCCTTCTTGCCTCGGCTTCCCAAAGTGCTGGGATTACAGGCATATGCCACCATGCCTGATATCAATTCCTTCCTTAATTTGAATCCTTATACTGTCTTTGCAGATATTGTGGGTTTATTATTTTCTGTAGCTGCCCAGAAAATAATGTTTTAATGGTTTGACCTAATACATAATAGTATTTTCAATTTTATGTGGCATCAAAGCATTCCCTCCCTCCAGTCCCCAAACATTTTTACTGGTCACTATTTTTATCTCCTTAACCCCACTCTCTTATGAAGCTGGTAGAATATGGTAGGACAAATGCCAACCTCTGTTGACCTGATGAGAAAGCAAAGATTCAAAGTGGCCAAATACTGTGCCCAAAGTCATTCCTTTAGCAAGCCAGGATTCAAACCCTGACCTTCTGATATCAAGAGTTCACCGCCTACCAATAGGACTTGCAATACTTCCACTGGACAAAATTCAGATCTAGTTTCCTCTTTGAGTTGACAACAGATATTTCAAAAGTGAGAACCCTTTTGGGCTAAGCCTGGAAAAGGAGAGTTGAGAGAGTCAGAGGACACATTTTCCTGCCTTAACAACTTAATTAGAACGTGTGGGGTGGGGTGGGGAGCAGCGGGGCCTGACAAGGGAGGCATTTGCAGACATTTCACTTGTGCGTGAGCTGTAAAATATTTGTACACAGAGTCTGGCGCTGCGCTGTCCAGCATGTGGCTGTTGAGTACTTGAACGTGGCTTGCTCACATTGAGATGTTCTGTGACTGTCAATTCCACATCAATTTCAATGACTTCGTATGACAAAAGGACATAAGCTATTTCAAAAGTTTTATATTTATTTTATGTTGACATGATAGATTGGATTAAATAAAACTTATTATTAAAATCAATTTCATGGGGTTGGTTGTAACATCTTAATGTGGCTACTAGAATTTTTAAATTACCTACATGTCTCACATTAGTGGCTCACATTTTATTTCTGTTGGGCATTGCTGGTTCGGAGGCTTCTTCTTTGGATGTGACAGGGACTTGGTAGGTGACGGTGAGGTCAGGAATCTAGTGGTGGCTCAACTAAGACGGAGACTCTTGCAGTAGAGGGGAAAAAAAAAATCTGGGCCAGCCTGCTTTCCCCGGGGAATGGGGCCTTCATTGTGCAAGAACTTTAAAGACGTGCAAGCGCTCCCTGTGGCAATTTCAATGGAAACATTTTCACTTCTGAAACCTAGTTTCTTTCCTAAACTCCACCCAAGGCAAAATGGATTATTGCTTCCTGGAAATCGAACCAGGGGACTTTAAAGTGTTTCATATTAAAAACAGAAAAACTCAAGACTGAGAAAAATAATTGTATTTCTAAAAGCTTTTAGAACAAATGCTTGTGAGAAATAATTTTCCTATAAATATTTTATTCCTCCTTTTTGTGTTTCCCTTTTGTTCTCCAGTTGAGAGGTTCCACATGGGTATAAGAGATGATGTTTCTCTTGGGAGAGAGGATCAAAGCCACCCTGGGTCTACTTGCTGCAAAGTTTTACTCACAATCTTTGTGGCTTCTGCCCCCACCTGCCTGCAGGGCTCTGAGGTAGAGTGGGCTCAAAACTGTGGAAATACAGACAAAGAATACAGAGAAAAATCCATTGCAACATAGCATCCAAGCTGGTTGCTCCAAACAAAAAGATCCAAGGCTTGGCTCGAGAGTGAGAAATGTTGACAGTTTACCCGTGGGAACCTAGACTGAGTCTTAATAATTTCCAAAGCCGAGAGCTCAGCCCACACCTGTCCTCCACATGGAGCTCAACAAATATTTGGCGAATGACTGGATCCATTAATCAACCCACAAAATGAGCATTGAGTGTGAACTGACGTGTGCAAGGTGTTTAGCCTGGAAAATGGAGGAAATGGTGATCACCGATAGAAAGGGGGAAACTAAGAAAGGATCTGTTCGTGGGAGTAGATTATAAGTTTGCATTGGCCCATAATTGGCCTTAGTTGAGAGGATAAGCAAATATTCAGCTGTCCAAGGACAGCAGATGGTTGAAAAGAGAGAAGTCAGGGCGATCTGTGGTGATAACAGCAGCATAAGGCACTTCTAACCTAGGAAACGGTGATTGTATTTAGTGTAAGCCTTTTAAAGAGATGTTGAAGTATAGGATATGTCCAAATGGAGGAACTAGGATGGTGTAGGACTGAGACTGTGGCTACAACATTCAGATTTGAGGAGCAAAGTCTACAGGGAAATATTTTTTATGTCTTGTGTTTGGTGGCCTGGCATACAGCAGGGGTAGACGTGTCCTATGTCACAACTGGGAGATAAATTTCTTATGTTTCTGTTCATGTTGCAAGCAAGGCACTGATTGCGCTTAGTTCCAGACTCTCTTTCCAAAAATATGTGTATGGTGAGCAACGTTGGAAGACAGAGAATAATGTCTCCTTCCAGAACAAAGGGCAGACATATTTGCTGCCAAGTGTAAAAGATTTAAGTTCCCTAAACTCAGACTTCCTCTCCTATATTACAACCCATTGTGTCTGTCTTCAGATATCACCTGGCTCTCTTCATATTGCCCTGTAGGAATTGGGACTTGGGGATCCTGCTTAAAAATGCCCTAACTCTGGCAACAGCAATTACTGTGAGTAATAAACTGTCCTTTGTCTCTGAACCAGGAGTCTCATGTATTCAACCAACATCCATAAAAGTGTGGCAGACTGACTGTTAGCTTGCAAGTAAGAAAAAACCTAGAGTTTTTGACAGTTACCCTCTGAGATTTTTATTCTGGGGTCCATGAAGGAGCTGTAGGAGACCCTGAAAATGTCTGTAATTAAAGTCAAGTCAAAGAGGGTGCTCCTGGGGGAGGTAAGAGAAGAGAACAAGAAAACAATAGGGCCTGATGACTTTGGGGGTATGCCTTTTATTATGGATGTGGGTTTGGATAGCACATGATTCAGGATACAGGCAGACAGATAGACTAGTGAAAAGTAAGGGGAGGTTGACAGTGAGCTGTAGGTTTTTTTTTTTTAATGCAAAATAATACAAAGGTATTTTTGACATACGTTTGCAACAAAAAGAATACAAGTAGGTAAAGTTGTTTATAGATGATAAGATAAGGAAGAAACCTCGGCTCTTTCATTTTGTCTTTATTCAGCAAATTATGAAGTGCAAAAAGATAAAAAGAAATTACAGTCTGCATTTGATGGAGAGATATTAGGAGCGCAGCACAGGACTCTATTTTTGGTCTTGACCTGTTTTGTAATTTTATCAAAGACTTAAGACAGAGGTATAGAAGGCTGTCTTATCAAATCTGTGGCTGACACAAATTTGGAGGACTAGATAATAAGATAGAGGTAGAAGAAAGACTCGGAATGGTCACACGGCTTTGCATACAGGGCAGAGGGCAAGAAAGTGAAATTTTGCAGAAATGTCAAGAATTGGTGTTTGTGCTAAAAGAAATCACTTGTACAAGTTTTCACAGACTTCCTAGTGGTTCATGGAGGAAAGAACTGGGGTTAATATCAATCCCAGTGTAATAGACAACACTCACTGGTTGAAGCAAGAATGTGGCTCTAAGTTACTACAGGTGTGGTTTCCAGGCCAGGAAGGGAGTGACACCAAAGCACTTGGGACCAGACAGGTGCTTATCAGGGAACAGCATTCCAGTTTGGTATAATTTTCCAAAGGTATGTTGGAAAATAAAGTGTGTCCACAGGGGGCAACTGGGATGACAAAGGCTTGCAAATGGCTGGGACATTCAGCTTGAAGGAGTCTCCACTGGGAGACATTTTACCATTTTTGCATTTGAGAATCTGACATCCAGAAGAGGAAAACTGTTTCCTCTTGCTGTTTTGACAGCATCAAGTATTCAGGAACCTCCTGTGGAAGATGAAGGCATCACAAGCTAGAAGGAGGCTGGGCTCCTGAGTCATTTCTTGATGAGCGATGTTCAAGAAGAGTCATTCAATCTGCATCACGTTATGGCATACATATACATATTTTTGTTCAGGGACTTATATTTGGAGGTTTACTTGTTACTGCAGTCCAACTTAACCTGTTTTAACTAATGCACCTTTCCTAGTCTCATGTTCTACATCAATACAATGGGAATAATGGCATCTACTCATGGAATTTTTAGGAGACTTAAATATAATTATGATACCATAATCATAATAAAAGGTTTTTCTCCTCTCTCTCTGGTCTTTTTGTGTTGGCTATTTTTTTTTTTTTTGAGTCGGCGTCTTACTCTGTCGCCCAAGCTGGAGTGCAATGGCACACTCACAGCCACCCCAGTGTCAACCTGCTGGGCTCCAGGGATCCTTCCACCTCAGCCTTCCAAGTAGCCAGAACTACAGGCGTGCACTACCACACCTGGCTAATTTTTGATTTATTGTAGAGACAATGACTCACCAAGTTGCCCAGGCTGGTCTCGAACCCGCGGGCACAGACAATCCACTGACCTCGGCCTCCCAAAGTGCTGGGATTACAGGTTGAGCCACCAAGCCTTGCCTGTGCTGGCTATTTTTAAGAAGTTCTATGCGTTGAAGTGCTCCAGGCCTCTATCCTCACCTGTTCTCTCCTTCCCCAGGAGACCGCATCCAGGCTTAGGTGTACATACTATCTATATGCTGATGACTCTGATCAAAGTTCTGTTTTGGCCATATTAAGAATGAGACACCTGCTAGCTGTTCAAGAGAAGATGCTGATTTCTCAGCTGGACATGAGTTTGGTGCTCAGGAGAAAGACACAGGATGGAGTTATCAACCTATAGAGAGTTTTCCCTTAATTTTCCTCCACCAGATATATCACCCAACTCACTTTCTCAATCCTCTAGCTCAATAAATGACACCACTATCCATCCAACTGGTCAGGTTTAAAAGCCAGCAGTGATCTTTGAACTCATTGAGGCCAATGGACATACCTTCCAGGGAAGGTCCCTTGAGGGTGATGAGACACATGTAAAAAAAGAAAGTATAAGAAGCTAATCAGTCGGGCTCGGTGGCTCAGCCTGTAATCCCGCGCCTTTGGGAGGCTGAGGTGAGTGGATTGCCTGAGCCCGCGGGTTCAAGACCCGCCTGGGCAACTTGGCGAGACCTCATCTCTGCAATAAATAAAAAAAATCAGCCGAGCGTGGTAGCGCGCGCCTGTAATTCCGGCTACTCGGAAGGCTGAGGCGGAAGGATCGCCGGAGCCCAGCAGGTCGAGGCTGCGGTGGCCGGGAGTGGCCACTGCACTCCAGTCTGGGCGACAGTGAGATTCCAACTCAAAAATAAAATAAAATAAAATGAAGTCTCTATTTCAATGAAGAATTGAAGTTGGAAAATCCTTTCCATATGGCAGAACTATGGGGAAAAATAAGGCATGATAAAAACAGGCAAAAAGACTATTTCCTGGACCTGACCGGGATGCCCGACTCTCAGGGTTGCATAACCCATCATCCTGCCAGAGCCCGTTTCATAACAGGGTATTCTGGATCCTCCAAACTCATTAGCTGAAGGATCAGTTGGCTTCTCAAAGACTTGCTAAGTGGGTGCCAGTTCTGAAATCCCTCCCTCCAGCTGTTGGTCTCGTTTATTGTGGGATCCAGCAGCCTCCTTCTCGCCTCCAGCCGGAGGCCAAGAAACGTATGTTTTCTGGGGCTTGGGGCCCTCCCGCCCCCTGAATTTGCTTCTCTGCATATTTTAGCTCAGTTGCCAGCAGTAATGAAGAAGGAAAGAATCAGGGCTCATGCTTGTGTGCAGTGGTCCCCCAAGACCTCTGAGAAGGCTGATCTGTTTAGGTAAACCAGGAACGAGAATCCTCCCGAGGTATCTGAGCTACTGAGTTTAATTGGTACACCCGCCCTTCCTCCTTGCTCACCGTTCCTGGTTCAGCTTGCAGGCCCCAGGGATTTGCCAGCTAACTGGCTGTTTCTGTGACTGCCACACACTTAGGCATCCGTGCCTCTTCTTTGTGACTACAAAATGCTCCTCTTAACGTGATTTGCCTTCTATGGATCCCAAAGACAAACGTGCGATGCTGAGAACTTGAGGGTTTGTTCGAGAGAGGCAGAGCTATGTGGGTAGATGGCATGTGTCGTGGGATTCGGGGTGCTGCTGTGAACAGAGCCTCAGCGGGTGTCCTGGGTTATGTATTATATAAAGGTGCTGGACGGGTTTCAAGTCGCCGAACCAGTTGGACAGGTTGAGGGAATTTCTTTTTATTTCTTACCGCTCAGCTGAACAGAGGAATCTTTCAGCTTCATCAGGTGAGGTGGTTGAAGTGGGATTGCGGAAGAAGGTTCGAAACTGGGCTTGGGTTCTCTGGTTCTGTCATCTTCTTGGCTGAGTGACAGACCCCCAAGACAGATGCCAGGCGACAGAGCTGAGCAGAGGTGAGCAGAGACCTATTGGGCCCACTAGCGCTCAGTTCAACTTTGGACCTAGGCAGCCAATGGTTTCTCAGCTTGACTGGCTTCTGACAAAAAGTCGTGGGAAGCCATTGCCAAAGTCAATGTGTGTGTGTGTGTGTGTGTGCGTGTGTGTGTGCGTGTGTGTGTGCGTGTGTGTGTGTGTCTGCCTGCCAAGGATTGCATCAGGCACCGGGTTTTGGTGGTCACTCTGTCTCCTCTCCTCATTGCCTCGTGACAAACTGCTGCTCCACTTTCGGCCAAACAGTCCTAGAGCCAGACCCTCCCTCCTTTGCTAATTTAGTAGAATGTTCTGGAGTAATTCTGAGAGTGGGCCTCTTCAGAGTGCTTTGTAATTTTTTTTTTTTAATGGGAGTTTTGCCATTCAGGAATCCTAATTGGTTCCTAGGAGATGAGATGATTCTTTCTGGCTTCCACAATCCCTGCATTTCTGCAGGGCTATTCTCTGTTTACCAAATGAATACTCCAGTGCAGGAGCCAAGCAGAAATCTGTTCCAGGCCCTCTCTGCTAAAGAAGAAAAGAATGCTATATGTTGTAAATCAAAGAGGAAGCTTGCAGGTTGAATTTCAATAAGAGCCTCTTTGAACTCAGGAATTTGGGCCAGTGATAGGTGAGGTCAAACAGATTAGAGCAAATACCTTGTGGATTTGTAGTATGTACTTTGCCACTCTGTCACCTTTTCCTCTCCCTCTACTACCTAGAATGAGGGGAAGGAGCATTTTAAAAAAAAAGTCCTAATGCCCCAGAGCTCACCAGACCATTGAAATCCCCATCTCCAGCTGGGCATGGTGGCTCCTGCCTGTAATCCCAGCATTTTGGGAGGCTGAGGTAGGAGGACTGCTTGCACCTAGGAGTTTGAAACCAACCTAGGCAACATAGTGAGACCTTTGATTTAAAAAAAAAAATTAAAACATCATCTGAGCATGGTGGCACACCTCTATAGTCCCAGCTACTCAGAAGGCTGAGGTGGAAGGATCACCTGAGCCCAGGAGGTTGAGGTTGCCATGAGCCTAGGAAATCAAGTCTGTGGTGAACTGTGACCATGCCACTGCCCTCCAGCCTGGGTGCCAGAGTGAGACCCTGATTCAAAAATAATAATAATTAATTAATTAAAATTAGATCAGTAAATCTCCATCACCATGGGAGATTTTTGTTTTTGTTTGTTGTAACTCCCCAGTTGATTCCACTGTGCTGCGCAGTCAAGACCCATCACTCTAGTGGAAAGACCAAAGGACTGGGTATAAAATCATCGGCTTTTCCAATCCCGCCTTGGCCATTCGTGAATTCGTTGGCCCAGAAAATCATCTATAAGGCACTCAAATGTGCCAAAAGGAAAAAAACGAACAGCTTCATTAAAAAGTAGGCAAAAGACGTGACTAGACACTTCTCAAAATAAGATATATGGACAGCCAATAGACACATGAAAAAGTGCTCAGCCTCACTCATCATCAGAGAAATGCAAATCAAAACCACATTAAGATAGCACCTAACCCCAGTAAGAATGGCCATCATTAATAAAACAAACACAACAGATGCTGGTGAGGATGAGGTGAAAAAGGAATGCTTCTACACTGCTGGTGGGAATGCAAACTCTTTGGAAAACAGTGTGGCAATTTCTAAAAGAACTAGACATTGACCTTCCATATGACCTAACAATCCCCCTACTGGGAATTTACCTGGAGGAACTCAAATTATTCTATAAAAACAAACAAACAAACCAACCCTGCACATGCATGTTTATTGCAGCACTATTCACAATAGCAAAAACGTGGAACCAACCATGCTGTCCATTGAAATGGGACTGTATTAAAAAAAAAATGTGGTACATATACACAATGGAATATTATGCAGCCATAAAGAAGAACAAACATGGATTTCACAGCATCTCGGATGGATTTAGAGTCTATCATACTCAGTGATCTATCACAGAAACAAATAACAGAATACCACGTGTTCTCTCTCATAAGTGGACCCTAAATATCTACCATAATACTACAAGAAAGGGATTGGCAGTAGTGGAATACCGCCAGGGTAGCTGGAGGGCAGAACACAATATCAATAAGAGTACCTAATCTCAAACCAGGCAAAGTGGGGACCAACGGGAGGCCCAAACTTTACCTGTAAGATGACTGCTTGTATACCTAATCCTGATTTGTATCCCACATCTTTAAAATATAAAAAGAAAAAGAAAGAAAATTATGAGTGACTCTATTCTAAGAGGATTTGAACTCTGAAATGCTGTGATTCTCTTTCGACCACTCTCTCTTCTGGAAACAAAGAGCACAACAGGGCCAGCTGTTTTTCCATAACACCTTGTACTTCTCTAAAGCTGTCTACCGTGTAAAAAGATCTGTCTAATCGGGTCACTGTGTTGGTAAGTTTAGATTGCCTTACCGGGCTTAAGTAAACAGGTAGTGTTGGTTTACAAAGGAAAAATACAAGCTACTTGGTGTTCCTGATACTTATGGGCCTACTAGCTAGTTTCCAGTGAGTAGTGGAATTTTTCTTAATGCATATTGAAGTCCTCTGGCTGTGCTAATTTCCAATTCCTCCAATGCTCGGTTAATTGGAAATTCACCCTTCTCGGGAATGCCTTAAAATAAAAACGGATCCCCTTTCTGTTCCCTACTGGTGGAAATTTAAATATCACAAAACTAAGGAGACTGTGTTATTCATGATGTGCATTTTTGTCTGGCCTGGGCTTTAACTAGATATAATTGTAGTTGCCTAAATGGATAGAGAGAAGGTTTAAGACCTGAACTAAGGTGCAATTAGTCGGGCATAAAGGAACTCTAAAGGGATACTAATTGCTTTTAAAAAGATAAATTGAATTGAACCAGAGAAGCAGAAAATTACCTTTGTTGAGAATAATCTTGGTTGTTTAAAAAGGGAGGGCTTGTTGAAATTGGAACAAGTAAATGAGGGTGGCTGAGAGGAGGCCCTTACCACTTTCTCAGCCAAACATAAACCCCAAGGCAGAAACTGCAAGCTTGAACGCCACCCAGTTAAGGCAAGGCTGTCCTTCCAGACCCTGGTAACCTGCCTGCATACCTTAAACCTGAACCAGCAATTGTTTTTACACCTCACAGCCAGGAGTCCGGGTGCTGTGTGCAAATGTTATCTCAAAGGGTGTGTTATGAAACTGTCTAAATGAAGGTCATTTAAATTCAGTTTCTTTTCTTTTCTTTTTTTTTTAAGTGAACCTTCAGGGCAAGAGTGAGACAGTGTTCCTCTGGGTGAACTCTACAACCCTATAAGGTGCATGACGTGTAGCGCAAGTTCAGTGTGTGTACAGAGAGTGGCATGTGTGGCTCTGTGAGTCAAGCTTAGGAGACAGCCAACTCAAACTCAACATGGCATGTCACCAAAGCACTGGGAACCAGTGACCAGAGGCAAATCCAGAGATGCTCTTTTGAGGAGAAGGCATTTAGAAAATCACCCGTCAGTTGAGTGCGGTGGCTCACACCTGTAATCCCAGCACTTTAGGAGGCGGAGGTGAGAGGATTGCTTTAGCTCAGAGGTTCAAGACCAGCCGGGATAACTTGACAAGACCTCATCTCTACAATAAATAAAAAATTAGCCCGGCGTGGTAGTGTTCAGTAGCTTCAGTAGTTCCAGCTACTTGGAAGGCTGAGGTGGAAGGATTGCCTGAGCCTTGCAGCTTGAGGCTGAGGTGGCCATGAGTGTGCCACTGCATTCCAGCCTAGATGATATAGTAAGAATCCGACTCAAAAAAAAAAAAGAAAAGAAAAAGAAAATTACGCTTCTTACCTGCAGAAAATCTTGTAGAGGTCTGAGCAGGTTTGGTTCAGTACCACCTGCAAATGGGTCCTTGGTTGTTTTTGAGTTGGAGTCTCACTCTGTCACCCAGACTGGAGTGCAGTGCACTCCCGGCCACCGCAGCCTCGCCCTGCTGGGCTCCGGTGATCCTCCCGCCTCAGCCTTCCGAGTAGCTGGAACTACAGGCGTGCGCTACCACACCCGGCTAATTTTTTGATTTATTGTAGAGACGAGGTCTCGCCAAGTTGCCCAGGCGGGTCTCGAACCTGCGGGCTCAGGCAATCCACTCACCTCAGCCTCCCAAAGCGCGGGATTGCAGGCTGAGCCACCGAGCCCGGTGGTCCTTGGTTTTTACCTCACAAAGAAAATAACAAAATATGGAAACGTTAAGTGAATAAAATCCATTGGTAACTACTGGACACTTCTCCGCCCATCCCACCCCCCACTTCTTAACAGCATTTGCACTGCTGGCCATCTGTTTTTTAGGGTTTTTTTTTTTGTTTTGAGTTGGGGTCTCATGCTGTCGCCCAGGCTGGAGTGCAGTGGCATGATCACGGCTCACCGCAGCCTTGACCTCCTAGGCTCAGCCAGTCCTCCCACCTCAGCCTCCCAAGTGGCTGGGTCTACCGGAGCACATGACCCTGTCTGGTTAATTTTGGGGGTGGAGTAGAGATGAAGTCTTGCTCTATCGCCCAGGCTGGTCTTGAATTCCTGGGCTCAGGCAATCCTCCCTCCTTAGCCCTCCAAAGTGCTGGGGATACAGAAGTGAGCCACCAGCATCCGTTTTTAACTGTCCTCCTCCCTAGGCCTCTCTTCCCCCCTCGCAGCCTCCTTGTTCCAGTCTCCTTTGCGGGCTCTTCACCCGCCGCCTTGCCCATGCTGGAAAGCCTGTGCTTGGCCCTGTGCCCTTGTCCGCAAACGTCCCGTCCACTCAGATAACTCCCTATTTAATCATCAGTTCAGACCGGCCCTGAGCTACGCACTTGAACATTCACCTGCTAGCTCACATCTCTGGTTGGTGTCTAACAGGCATCTGAAGCCTCACGTGTCCAAAATAGGACCTTGATTCCTGAGCCCCCTAACTTCATTCTCCCCACTCTCTCCATTAAGTAAGGTGGAACCACCTAGCTGCTCACACCAAAAACCTGAGTGCCCTCAGTTCTTCCTCCTTCCTTTCATCCATCGGTGAATTCTGTCAGCTTCACCTTCAAAATATGTTTCTAATCCTCCCACTCATCGCCACGTCCACCTTCCCACCCCTCTGGCCCAGTGACTGTCCTGGCCTCCCGGCTAATCTCCCTTCACACTCCCTTGCTCCCCACGAAGCACTCTCCACACAGCAGCCAGTGTGAACTCTCCAGAGGGAAAATCAGACCATGTTCATCGCCTGATTAAAACCCTGCAATGTTATCCCAGGAATGCCAGCATATCTCGTTCCATCAAACAACATATGAACGGATTAAAGAGGAAAAGCTGCAGGAGCATCTCAGTGGCTCCAGAGAAAGCATTCAATAAAATTTGAATTTTTCCATGATAAAAACTAAAAATAGAAGAGAAATTCTTTAATCCAATAGAAGTATTACAATGTATTTTTTTTGAGTCAGAGTCTCACTCTGTCATCCAGGTTGGAATGCAGTGGCTCGCTCTTGACCACTGCAGCTTTCCAAGTAGCTGGGACGACAGGCGTGTGCCACCACACCTGGCTAATTTTTTTGATTTATTGTGAAGACGAGGTCTTGCCATGTTGCCCAGGCTGGTCTCGAACCCCTGGACTCAGACAATCCTCCCATCTCAGCCTCCTAAAGTGCTGGAATTACAGGCATGAGCCACTGCACCCAGCCTGAAATGCATTTTTAATAAAAGAGCAGAAGTAAAAGAGACCAGGGGTCCTGGGGGAGCAGGGTTCGAGATTGCAATGTTAAATTGAGTAGTCAGAGTACACCATACCGAGAAGGAAAAAAATAAGAAGAGGCTGGGGGGTGAGGAATGTGTCAGACAGGGGTGCACAGAGAGCTTTAATTGTGTCAGTAAAGCATTGTTTCTTATACCTGGTGGTTCATTCCATCCATCATCATAATTTTCTTAAGACCAGGTGAGGTGGCTCAAACCTATAATCCCAGCACTTTGGGAGGCCAAGCAAAGAGGATTGCTTGAGCCCAGGAGTTCGAGATCAGCCTGGGCAATGGGAGACCTCATCATACAAAAAATCAAAAAATAACCTGGGCATGGTTGTGTGTGCCTGTAGTCCCAGCTACTAGGGAAGTTGAGGCAGAAGAATCGCGTGATCGGGAAGCTGAGGCTGCAGTGAGCCGTTAAAATGCCACTGCACGCTAGCCTGGATGACATAGTGAGACGCTGACTCAAAAAAAAAAAAAAGTTTCTGAAGGGTGGATTAAGCTGGGTACCGTCACTCACGCCTGTAATCCCAGCACTTGGGAGGCCAAGGCGAGAGGATTGCCTGAGTCCACAGGTTCGAGACCAGCCTGGGCAACATAGCAAGACCTTGTCTCTACAATAAATCAAAAAAGCCGGGTGGTGCACCTTTGTAGTTCCCGCTACTTGGAAGGCTGAAGTGGAAGGATTGCCTGAACTCAGCAGGTTGAGGCTGCAGTGGCTGTGAGCGTGCCACTGCACTCCAGCCTGGGCGACAGAGTGAGACACCAAATCAAAAAAAAAAAAGAAGAGTTAGTGACTGGATACTAGCTGGGTCCAGTGGAGAGAAGCTGAACAGTGAGGTTGAGGAAGGTCTGTGGACACCAGGGACGGGGATCCTTAGGACATGCGGCTGGCTGAGTGCTGGAGGGGAGAAAGGGGATGACTTGCTGGTCGCTGCACAGGCTCCTGAAAAAGGGAGGTGGCATGACAAGGACACGTGAAGAAGAACAGACCCGGGGGTGATGCCGAGCTCAGTCTCAGACAAGTTGTCTCTGAGATACTGGTTGGCGTCCAACAGCAAAAAAAGGCAAGAGAGGAAAGTGAAAGCGTGTGTCACATCTATGGTTCTGCGATGCTCAGACTCAGTCTTTTTCCCCCCCATGTCTGCAGAACTTGGCAGGGGTCTGGGAAACCTAGTCTAGAACAATCCCTCATTTATAGACCAGGAAACTGCTCTCCCAGGCTCCTCTCCCCTTTTCTGCGCAGGACCATCCCATTACCCAGTCCCACCAGTTGCCTTCCCACTTGAATTTCCTGACCCACGGGGATCTACGAATAAACAGTCGCTCTTGCCTGTGGGCATAGAGGCACTGCCCCCACTCTGATCTCAGGGGCTGAGTAGAGCTGAGCCTGGTGAGCACTTGGCTGTGAGGCAATCACTCTTATTGTATTGATCTCCAACGTCTCCCCCTCGATACACACACCTGAATTTCTCGTTGCCATCATCCCTTGGTGTCTGCAGGGGGGTTGGTTCCAGGACCTCCCTTGGGTACCAAAACCCATGAATGCTCAAGTCCCTGATATAAAATGGTGTCGTATTTGCATGTAGCTAATGCACATCTATGTACTTGACATCATCTCAAGATCAGTTATGATGCTTAATGCAATGTAAATGCTATGCAAATCGTTGTTAGGCTATTTTGTTTAGGGACTAATGACAAGAAAAAAAAAGTGCGAGGGGGACCCCAAAAAGCAGGAATTTATTTATTAAAAATTGTGCGTATTCTTACATGTTTAAACTCCAGTCACCTTTAAAGCACTCTCCATTTAATGCAATACACCTATCGAGATGCTTTTTCCACCGCTCAAAACAGTTTTTGCACCCTTCGATTGTGATGCCTTTTAGTGCTTCTGCCGTTTTTGTTTCATGTCTATCACATGGGCAATTCCCTTTGACTTTTTTCATCCACGGAAACAAAAAAAGTTGCTTGGGGTGAGATCTAGTTCACAGGGAGGATGGGGCACAGGGGTCATGTGTGCTTGTAAATCAACCATCATAAAATGAGCAGACTGGTTGAAAGAATCTTCAAAAACAATGCACCAAAGTGGATTGCAGTCTCTCACAACAACGCTAGCTGGTACACCGATGCCCATGAGTTTCTAGAACACTTACCTAGTATGGAAAGCCTGTGCTGCAAGGGACCCACCCTCCAAAAAATAATTGTGTCTTTTTTGGTCCCCCTTATATGTGTTCAGTACAGACACAATATTTTTGATCCCTGGTTCATTGAACTCACAGATGCAGAACCCATGGATACGAAGGCCTCATCTTAGCCATCACCTCCTATCTGCCAGCACCGGAGTTGGTTTGATCTTTGTGACTCCCCCATGGGGACATTTCATGTGAACCTGCCACCCCTCTAAGACTGAGCTCTGGAGACAGGCCTACTGTAATTCTTCAGATCATTTGGCTCAGCCAGATGGGTCAGTGGGCCAAGGACTACTTTGAGAGGTTAGCTAGAAAAGTATGCATTCAAAGTCTTGTTTCACCATTTCAAGGGCTCATGAACCTTGGAGACAGACTCCAGCGAGGAATCCCTGAGATGGGGCGATATGTGGAATACACACATTTTATATGAAATTGGAGGCAATGGGTCTCTCTGGCACCTCAAGATGAGTGGACACACCCAGAATACTGAGATGTGTCAAGAACCGGGCTTTGGTGTCCCACAAACCTAGGCTAATCCCGGCTTGGCCTCTGTACTATCCCCTTGGTGGGTCCTCTGTGCCTCCCACTTTTACTCTGTTAAATGGAGATAATGTCGAACTCAGAGGCTGTGATGAGGCTTGAGAGACACAAAGCCCAACACAATCAGCATGTGGCCAAGCTCAATAGCTCCCGGTATCATCACTGTTGTTGTTATTATTACTACTACTATTGTTGTTATTTTTGCCAGGCATTGACAAGATGGTTTGCTCCTTCCCTCTGCCATTCTCACTTGCCAGCAGACTGTGGGTGGAACAACACCCAGCCCTAACGCTTTTTTTTAAGAATCCGTACTATTTGAGGCAATTACCAAAAGGGACCATTTCTAAGTCAGCTGAGGCCTGGGAAGCAGCCCGAAACTCAAAATGACCTTTAAGATAGGGGTCACTTTTGGCTTCATCTGGGTTGCCTTGGCTGGAGAGGGGTGCTCTTGGGGAGGGTTTCGGTGTGTTCTGCTAAGCAGTGTTTTCAGACTGCAGGTTGCAACCTACTGGTGGATGCTGAAATCAGTTTAGTGAGCTGTGACCAGCTAAGAAAGAAAGAAACAGAGGGTGGGGTGGGGGTGGGAGGGACTAAAACAGAAAATATTAGAGGGCATAGTTTGTAGAAAGCATGCTATTACTTCAGGAAATTTGTTTTGCTTGTATATGTGTGTATGTGCGCATGGGTGCGCACTGGGTCGTGCTGTAAAATGTCTTTATTTCTATGGTTAGTGATTTTAAAAGTGTGTGAGTGAGGTATAGGGAGTGTTTATCAAGCCCACCCCTGGAGACAAAAGAGAAGGGACTGTTTTTACGACCCAGGGAGTGATAGAGACTGTGAACCAAGGTACTAGAAGGGACTGGAAAGTTTCTCACTCCACCACAGGCCCCACCTATACCTCAGGTTATTGTAATATCTTTTTCTGGTTTCACTTGGGAATTAGCAGTTTAAAAAAATAAACAACTTTTTAAACAATAAGGACCTGTGTCCTTGTTGGCAGGGGCAGCGAGGAGAAACGCACCCTGTGTTCTATTGTCTGTGCTTTGAGACCTGGGGGGTGGGGGGTGAGGGACTGGGTGGAGGGACCTTGAGCTCAGTCCTGGACCAGCTGTTCTTGTGGTTGATGTTCCATGGCAGAGAGAGAGAGAGAGAGAGAGGAACAAGGTAAAAGTGTGTGTCACATCTTTGGTCCTGTGATGCTCAGACTCACAAAAGCCCCAAGGGAGAGAGTAGGGAGGTAGCAGCTTTAAAAAGTCCAGGGTGACTAGGAAGTGTTCAGCCATTTAAAGAATTATGTTTTGGCCAGACACGGGGGCTCATGCCTATAATTCCAGCACTTTGTGGGGCCGAGGTGAGAAGACTGCCTGAGCCCAAGGGTATCTTGGTGAGACCTCGTCCCTACAATAAATCAAAAAATTAGCCGGGCGTGGTGGCACATGTCTGTAGTCCCAGCTACTTGGAAAGCTGAAGTGGAAGGCTCGCCGGAGCCCAGCAGGTCGAGACTGCGGTGGCCATGCGCGTGCCACTGCACATCAGCCTGGACCACAGAGTGAGACTCCGACTAAAAAAAAAAATTATATTTTACTACAGGCCAAGCTGGCAGCCGCCAGCTCCGCAAGTCAAAAGAAAACTCCATCAGATGCAAGACTAGGACAGCCCAGCTTTTCAACTCATGGTTTAGCATAATAATCGCTAAGAAACTTCCAGGTTCCCAGTGGAAGGCGGGAGACCAAATATCACCTCCCCCTTAACTGACCAAAGCCATAGAAATGATAGTAAGATCACCTTTTTGCTAAGGAACTTGAGAATTGGAAACTGGCAGGTCTCTTGCAAAAGACAATCTGGTCAGGAAAAGACCACTCCCTCCTCCCAACAGGAGCCCAGAGCTCCAGCCTCTTTAGCATATTAATCATTGTGAAGGTATATCAGGTTTATTGTAAAGAGCAAAGACTTGGTGGCTTTCACCTGTGCCAACGTTGGCATATCTCTGTTTCTTTTCTCCCTTCTTTCTTTAATATACTCTTTGTTTGAAACTTTGCTGGCCACTTGAAAAATTCATTTTAGAAATGAACCAAAGAAGCCATGGGTTTTGCACCACACCTCACCTGGCATCAACCTGACTGATTTTTTTTTTTTTTTTTTTTTTTGAGTAGGAGTCTCACTCTGTCCCCCAGCCTGGAGTGCAGTGGCACACTCACAGCCACCGCAGTCTCAACCTGCTGGGCTCAGATGATCCTTCCTCCTCGGTCTCCCAAGTAGCTGGAACTACAGGCGCCCGCCACGAGGCCCGACCACTTGATTTTTTAAAAAATTGAATAGGTAGAAAAGGGTGGCACTCTCCTGGGGTCACATCTGGCAGCCTCTGTCTCAGGAATCTCCAGGAGTTGAGCCCTTCCCCAGGGAGTTGGGGAGCAGCAGAATTTGCAGGTCCAGGGACAGGTCTGAGCGTGGTCAAGAGACGAGGGTGACACCAAGTCAGAAACCTGTGCTGCCAGAGAGTCCAAGGAAGGTGTGCGGCCCGGACTGTGCAGCAGAACAGGTTGTGGCCATTCCCTCAGCGTTTATTGTCCTGGCTGTGAGTGGGCTGGGAGGCCTTGTCCCGAGGCACTTTAAAGGGACTTCAGGCCTTCTGACTCCAAGTTCAAAGGCAGGAAAGTCCAAGGTGAGCTTGGGGCGTGGGAAAGAGAGCAGAGTGGCTGGGGTGGCTTTGACCCAGAGCCAGGTGGAGAAGGGGCCTAGGGGCAGATGGGCAGGTGAAGGGTGGGGGTCAAGAGAATGGATTTTATCTGAGGAAATGGGAGACCCCCAGGGTGAGGTTCAGGGGCATAGGGAAGGGGGGGCTATAATCACCACCTCCTGTAAGCAAATTTTGGAGTGATTTTCTAGGAAAAAGACCATAGATTTCATCAGATTCTCAAAAATATTGCAACCACAAACAGTAGACAGACACTGCATTAGTCTTTTGAGCAGGTTTCAGGAACATGTTGCTCTGGCAACAGTATGTGTGGTGAAATGGAATTTCATTGGCTTTCCTGGTGGAAAAACGTGTTCCGTGGCAAGAGACTGGGTCAATATTTGAGACCTCACATCTGGTTGTTTGATAAGATTGGCTGCCTCTCTGCATATGTGTTAGAAGTTTTTATTTGCTAATAAAGACAGCTCCCCACTTAATATATATATGTCTGTCACCTTCATAACGAACTAGCTGTGCAGCTCATGGTCTCAGCTGTCTCCCACGGGGATGCTTCTTCCTTTGTTCCTTACTCCACAGCTGACTTTGATTCTGCCTGGGGCTCCCATCCTTAGGTCCTGCTTCTCATTTCATTCCAGGTCTGGTGCTGGGTCATTTACTCATTCAACAAATATTTCTTTGCGTTCCTCTGAATGCTGATGATGTGCTAAGCATCGTGCTGGGTGGTGCCTGAGACATGCTCCTTGACCTCAATAAACCACAGTGCGGTGGGGGAGACGCATGGGGCGTCAGGCAGATACAGCATCTGGTGGAGGGAATAAGCACGAGGTTCCTCTCCAGCACAGGGGAGGGAAACCAGTGGGGCCAGGGACATCTGGGACAGGACTTGTGACAGCAAGGGTGGAGGGGAGGGCCCCCGAAATATCTGTGCCAAAATTTCTCGTAGCCCCATTGAGTTGGAACTTCCTTCGAACATGCAGCTGAATTTCCCTTTAGCCTGTGTCATCCCATGGCAGAAGGAAGAAGGGTAAGACAAGAGAGGACGAGAGAGCCAAACTCTCTTTTATAAGCAACCCACTTCCTCGATAACTAACCCACTCCTGTGATCATGATATTAATCCATTCACGAGAGCAGAGCCCTTATGACCCGATCACCTCTTAGTAGGCTCTACCTCCAAACCCTACTGCGTTGGGAATTAAGTTGCCAACACATGAACTTTAGCAGGCATGTTCAAGCCATAGCAGAGGTGAAAGAACAAAGAAGAGAGCTGCTTCAGGAAAAACTCCAAGTGTATAGTCAAGTTCCTTGTTTTCGAGAATGAGGACATTTGTCTCCCTTTATCCCAGGGTTGTCCCCTGAATCATCCGCCTGGCAGATTCTTTTTCTTTCGCTCATCCCTCTGCTGACATCTGTGCCTGGATCTTCTGGGCATTGGCCGCTTGGTAGAATATCCCTCCCTCCCCAAAGGTGGTTCCGGTGGATGACGGGAGGCAGGCTGCCCTCTGTTCTCCTCCGTTTCTGTTCTATCTCTTGATGCTCCACCCTACAACCATGACTGCACAAAGGATACTTAATATGTCAGACTTACCTGCATGGTTGCGAATAAGTAGAGGCCATTGTGACAGGAGAGGGAAACCAATAGAATGTGTAGAATGTGGAGGGAGAGAGAGATTGATTGATCGGTTGATTGACTGACTGATTTTTAAGGAATTGTCTCATGTGATTGTGAAGGCTAGCAAGTCCAAAATCCACAGAGTAGACTAGCAATCTAAAGACCGAGGAGAGCCGGGCTCGGTGGCTGAGCCTGTAATCCCGTGCCTTTGGGAGGCTGAGGTGAGTGGATTGCCTGAGCCCGCGGGTTCGAGACCCGCCTGGGCAAGCGAGACCTCATCTCTACAATAAATCAAAAAATTAGCCGGGCCTGTAGTTCCAGCTACTTGGA
>CAUYQG010083655.1:0-38575 GCA_963574415.1 Tarsius wallacei
GCGCTATCACGCCCAGCTAATTTTTTTTGATTTATTGTAGAGATGAGGTTTCGCCTGCCCAGGCGGGTCTCGAACCCGCGGGCTCAGGCAATCCACTCACCTCAGCCTCCCAAGACGCGGGATTACAGGCTGAGCCACCGATCCCGGCCAATTTATTTTTTAGTATGAAAATTTTTATATTCAAGAATAGAGATCATTGAAAATCTTTTCATATGCTTTGTTGAAATTATCAGTCTATATTGATAACATGCTGTGGTAAATAGGAATAAATCAGTAAGAAGACTTATTGCTGTGTTACAGTTGAAACTTTGAATGTTATTTTCTAGGAGCTGCAATCTTGCCTATATGTACGTTGAACAGAGGTTATAGATAATTATAAAGTGAGTTTTATCTCCATATAAGTATCAAGATAAAATTCTCAGAGTTTTCTTTAATAAGTTTTACAGCTGCAATTTGCAAGAAGGTGAGCCAACCTGTTTTTATAGTTGATGATATCACCTGTTTCAGTAGTTGATTTGGGGTAGATGTTTACCTCAGTAGACGTTTAAACAGATTCAAACAAAGTGTGCCTAGTGCATAATATAGAGTGTTGCTTTGAAGCTCATAATAAAAGAAAATGCATGTTTTCTTGCTATCAGACTGTTAAATAAATGTACTAGTAAGGTCTTAATTACAACCTGATGTTTCACTTTTCAATTCTTTCACTGACTACACTGCCATTGAGATGACGCTTATTCGCAAATTAACTGTCTATACAAATTGCACTATTTAATTTGGTTTTTTTATCTTGTGTTATTTTAAACAGTTTAAAATAGGCCTACTTAACATTTTGGCAGTATTTCATCATGTGATTACATTTATCACTTAGACGAAGGTGAAACATGGTTATAAACTAAATCACAGAATTACTTATTTAATTTGAATAAATGGGTATGAGTTCAAGACTGGGAGAACCTAGGTTGTTTGGCATATTGTCTTCTAATTTACAAGGGGGGACCTCCAAAAAAACAGCATTATTTTTTGGAGGGTAGGCCCCTTGTAGTATAGGTTTCCCCTGCTAGAGAAGTATTCTAGGAACCCACTGACATCAGTGTGCCAGCTGACATCATTGTGAGAAGCTGTGTTCCACTTTAGTGAATTTTGTTTTGGAGATTCTTTCAACATGTTTGCCCATTTTATGATGGGTGATTTACAAGCACACCTGCCCACACCATGCTGAGTATTCAGCAGTTTTTGACCAAAAATGGCATGACCCTATCCTCCCTATTCACCCGATTTTCTTCCAAGCAACTATTTTTTTGTTTTCTTGGATAAAGAAAGTCCTCAAAAGGAAACATTTTGCTGATGTGAAAGAGGTGAAATGCAGAAGCACTAAAAGGCATCAAAATTGACAAATTCAGAAACTGTTTTAAGCCATGAAAAAAGTCTCATTAGGTGTATTGTATCAAATGGAGAGTCGTACTTCATGAAGTTTAAACATGTAAGACTATATACACAATTTTTAATAAATAGATTCTGTTATGGGGGGAGTCTCCACTTGTATTCTTCAGCAGATTGAGAATCTGCTTGTTTCTCACATTGCTTTTTGGTAAACTTTAATCAAAAATAGACTACTCTGCCTAAGAAATAAAAAGCAATATGAAGATCATGTTGGGGTAAATAGAAGGAATACATTTAGAAAGAGAGTTTTTTCATTCCTTTTTTTGTTTCAAGTTACAAATCAGATCTCATTCTCAGTGTATATATTTAATAATTCATTATAGATAATTTTGTATAATAATGTTAATGCATTGTTCATTTTTAGAGAAAATAGTACTCTGCATCACCAAGTAGAACAGATGCTTCAAAAAATTTCTCCTCTGCAGAAATGTCAGGAAGAACTGGGATCTTTAAAAGCAGAGCTAGAAGAGAAAAAGGTACCTAAAATTTTTTTCCTATGAAGATTTATGGTCAATAAATTAGAAGCAGATCATTCACTATAATTGGCACAAGGGGACTTTTTATGTGTTAAAAAAAGAAAGGCTACTCAAGACTCTAAGTGTATTACTGTCCTTTGAGAACATTGAACTAATTGATTAATGGCTTATTCTTTACAGTGATTATTAACTCTGCAATACTGTTGGTTGCTCATGCTGTTTGAGAGGGTCAGTGGAGAAAAACTTCTGGTTGTGAATTTTTATGGTTTATATTATCCATAAAATTCATTGCTTTTTCACTTTTTTGGCCTTAAGTGTAAATTAACTTGCAAAAATTTGAACTTTAAAGGTAGAAAAGTCATTGTGTATAATAGAGAGTGAGAGAGACTGTGGTGTAGGCCTGGCAAGCCCAGTGGTGAATGAGGCACTCAAGGCCTCTGCTTTGGTATGAGTTAAGATGTCCTTTAAAGAGCCTGCTCTCATAATTCATAAGCTAGCTGGTGTTCTAAGGAATGTCTGTATACTTCACCTCTATATCCTTGCCAGCTTTATTGGATCCTTTTTTTTAAATGTCTTTTTTATTTTTGCAATCACTTATATTTCGCATTGTCTGTGAGAGGTACACAAGATGAGTCTTTAAGTAATACATCACATGCTCTTTTGATAAGTGTTAAGGTTCAAGGTTATTTTCTTTACTCTGAGTGGGGGGTGATGTGTTTGATTTTTTTGGGGTGTTTTTGTTTGTTTTTTGGAGAAAGCAGGATTTACTGAGAGGACAGGAAAGCTCCCACAGTGGGAGGGGATCAGAGGGGTTGCCCTTGGGTGATATTTATTAAGCCGAGGTGGAGCATTGGGAGAAGACACCCATTTCAGATATGAAAATCTGATAAGTGTATCTTTTCATAGATGCTCTACTTCTTTTCACAGTCAAGTTGAAATAAAACCATTTGCTAAAAATGCTGTAAACATGCTTTCCTATATAAGTTTTGGTTTACTCCTTACAGAAATCTTAGAATTCATTACTTTTACAGATTAAAAAAAAAAAATCTGAAGTCTGTAAATTTAGGTGGTTTGCATGAGACAAGTTGTAGCTACCCTGGAATGATTCTCACTTCTTGGCGTGTTCTTTCTAGGCTTTTCTCATGATAGTTTTTGTGCTTCTTGGTCTTCCTCTAATTATGCTGTTTTAGTAGTGATGTGGTTATCTGAGATTTTATGCACTTTAATAGTACAATTTATTTTCCTATATCTATAGAAATTTTTTATTATATGTTTAACTATGCTGTCAGAGTTAAACAGAAATGATCCCAATTCAGTTATGTCTTCCCTACTTATATCATTTAACAGCCATATTTGAGAGGAAACATGAACATAGTGATAAACCCTAGTAAACCCAATTAGTCACTCAGTCATTGTGATTTTGGAAGAGTAAGTCAGCATGTCAGACCTTCAGACTCTTCATTTGTGAGAAAGAAATAATAAAGCCCCTCTCTCAGATTTGCTGATATAGAAATATCATATACATATTATACCATACTAAATCCTCAATAACAGTGTCTTTCCCATTTTACAGTGGCCATCAGGGTTTATATATCAGTGTTCACACATTTTTTTTCCAGTTATTAAGTATAGTGATTTGTTTTTTATTTTTTCATAGCTGGACTAATAGCTAATATTTATTAAGTTCTAAAATATGTTCGGGTCATATTCAGTTTTAATTAGTTGAGACAGATGTTAGCTATTTAATGTTTACATCAGTAATAAAGATTTTGAATTGCTGTAAAATTAATATATTGTTTTAAACTTTATAGCTTTTGTTATACTGTTTGTCATATTACATCAATTTGACTACATGTATAAAAATGTTCAGTGAATTGTACTTTGGTTCTCTGCCTAGTATATCTATTCATTTGGTTAATTTCACACTGTTAGAGGATGATAATTTAGCTTATCAAGCTTATCAAGGTCAAAACAAGTTATGAAAGTGGTCAGTGACTTTTTTCTTTCTTTTTAGAGTTCTTTAAAATTGTATCAGGATACTCATCAGGAATATGCTCGTGTAAAAGAAGAATGCTTGAAAACTGATGCTCAGTAAGTAATTTTAAAACGACTACAGAAATTGGGTTTTTATCTTTGAAAATAGATCATTCTTAAATCAGTAGTCATTCTTTTTTATCTGACTTTGGATCTATTGGTCATAATTAGCTGTGTGGTCTTAAACTAGTTGTTCAACCTTGGTTTCTACGTTTGTAAATTTGCAGGGTTATAAGGAGGATTAAATAAGTCAGCATATGCTAAAGGCTGCACAAAGAACTCCATAAAAGTTTGTGTGTCTGTACATACATGCATGCACATGTGTCTGTGTATGTAAAAACATGGATGTTGCCCCTTTCTTTGCACCAGCACCTTAACGGATACCATGTGGAACTTAATTTTTTTTATAATGAGTAAAAAGGGATGTTCAAAAGCATCCTGTTGATTTTGAGGTTCGTACTATATTCACATTCCCAAAACAAATATGTGAACTATACCTACAATAGTTGAATGTAGATGGATGTAGCAGTGACTCAAAGAGTTACCTACCTTTTCAGATACTCAGAAATCTATCTTAAAGCAAAAATAAGTGCAATTGTCCAGCCACTGACTTACATAAAGTGGTGCTGTGGACACTAACTTCATGTATGTTTCTGAAGAGTAGCATTAACTAAGTAGATGCTGGAGTGGCTCTTGGAGATCATCTGGACACACCAACTAGGCTTACAGATGATGTTTTCAGGGAATGTCCCAGATATGCTTGTGGCAGTCTGGTTAGGTCCACATCGTATTTTGCAGATGAAAAGGACAGAATTTTTTAAATCCAAGGTAAAGATATTACACACTAAATGGTTTATTATTCTCTCTTAGGTTTAATCTACCATCAGAACAATTGCTGGTAATTTCAGTTGTTGACGTCAGATTTTAGTTGTTACTGACAGTTTCTTTGTTATCCGGATTTTAGTAATTGAAAAAATATGTCCCAAAGATTATAAGATTGTAGTTTTTTCTGTTACACTTTTTTTTTGTCATTTAATGTATAACATTTTATTATTAGGAAGAAGAAACTAGAAGCCAAGGTGAAGAAGCTGGAAGGTAATTGGCACTGTTGTTACTTGGCTCATGCAGTCATTGGTCATAAAATCGTTGGTAACTGTGAGCCTGTGCTCCTTTATCACATGGTTGAGTTGTGGTTTCTGGTGGTGCATCTACGGATGGCTGCATGAAGGGTCTACTGGAAGAATTGTGAATACTGTACTCCTCTCAATTGCCAGACAGTGACAGAGGGATGGAATGTGGCAGATCGCTTAAATGCTATTGCACTCAATCATAGCAGCCCATACTTTTGCCATAAAAACCAGCAATTAAATGAAAGGAGTTGATTTTCAGAAGTTGAATCTCCTGGTGCTTTCTCATTTTTTCTTATGAAATAAGCGGTTAGTAGAAATAAGTGGTTACTAAAAGTGGTACAAGTTTTAATACCAAGAAACTGGTGCATTTAGCTAGTTATAACACACACTTAGGATATTTCTATGAAATTGTGTACCCGAGGCTTGTCCAGTTTGTCCCTGATCCTCTCCTGCACCCCACCCTAGGGACTTCTAGCCCACAGTAAGTAGGTAGAGGGCAGAAGGACCTCACAAGATCCGAGTCCTCACATTTTAGCTAATAGCCCTCTCAGGAATCAGGAGGAATCAAACTCAAGATCTTTCCATTTGCGTTTGCTTTCTCCTCCCCTCATTGTGTGGTTGGGACACAGATATAGTGCCGGGTAGAGAAAAGGGGACTCTGCCAGGTCTGTCCTGTACACGGCCTTCCGTCATCCCTGGGGGGCTGCTGCTGCAGTCACCTGCTGTGGGTTTCTGACCCATCCTGCTGCTAGTGCTCTGCTTCAGACATGATTTATTTTCATTTAGAGTGGGAAGTAAGAACTTGAATTTAGTTGTGTTGGGTCATATAGCATAGTAGCTTCTTGAGAGTATTTCTAGTCATTGATTTACCTAGAATTAGCCAAGATTTTTAAACCTGAACTCTAGACATTTTGGTAACAATTTTTTCTCTGATTTGCTTGTTGCACGTACATTAACAGTGTGGCAGTACTAAGTACAACATTGTGGTATTCTTTGTATTGGTTTTCTTGCTAGTATGTAAAGAAGAGTGTCTCTTGTATTTAAAGAATGTTTTTAAAAAGACTTGATGTACTTGAGAGACTATATTTGCGGCTTTTGGAACAGACCTGTGTAAAGCAAAATGTAGCCTTTGTTTTTATGCAACACTTTTTTAAAAAGTAAATGATATGAAATAATAGATGATTGGGTAAATATTCAAGCTTGTAAGAGGAATTAGGAGAGAATTGTTGCTAAGGTGTTTTATGGTATTTTACTTTACTTAGTAATTGCATATGAACATATTTGTGTGAAGTCAGCACTGGTCAGATTCTTAGTAGTGTGTCTGGACTATTTATTTAGTGCTTTGGAACCAAAAACCAGAATGAAAGATTTGCTGAAAGTTCACAAAAGAACTATAAAAATACATAAAAGGTAGATCTCTAATAAAAGTATTAGGGTTTATGGCTAGTTGTTGAAGAGATTTCTAGTGAAAAATAACAATATCTATAATGAGCATTTAGAAGATTGCCTGCCGCCTCCACCACCAAAAAAAGACAATGGTACTGATTGTATTCTGAGACAAAATCACAATTGTAAACTTTCTAACTGTAAGTTTGCTGATTACTGAAATGGGAAGAACAAGGGATAACACGGTATCTTCCTCTTACTCCTTGGATTCTTGCTTGACTAGAAGGGTTTGGTATTGCTGTGCTGGTTTGAAAAGGATTCTTAAGGCTTGTGCCACTTCTGTGGTTTTATAAATGTTTCTACATCCAGCCCTAACTGATAAAATACTGAAGTAGCAGTAACTTTTTATAACATTTGTTTCAAACTTTTAGGAAATAAAAAAAAAAAAACTTGTAATTAGATTTTGGGTATTTCATTAACCATAGTAGTAAAGTTAATAAATTATTTTTCTCTGTCTTGTTTCATTGCACTTTTTAAATGAAGAGGCTGCCGTCAAGCAAACTCAGGACTTTAAGCAACTGAGAAATGAAAAGAAAATACTTGAAAAGGAATTTAAGAAGACACAGGTACTAGATAAAAGCAATGCACACACATCTTAAACTTTTGTCTCCAGGGCTCCCATAGAGACTCTTGTTTGTCAGCTCAATGTAGAAATCAGCCTTGAGGCTACCTGGCCAACAGTCACAGTTGCCTGTTGGACCTCTTCTACATTTGGTCTAGAATGGCTACACTCCTTATTCAGCATAAACACTGTTAGTGTTTTCTTTTCACAGGAAAGACTTGACGAATTTTCTAAACAGAAAAATGAGAAAGGTGAGTATTCAGTTAATGCTTACATAAAAGTTCTGTTTTGACATGCAGTATTTTTTAAACTACTTTTTCCCCATATTTTTAGAGTTGAAACATATTGGAACACAAATTTCAAGTGATTCATATGGAAGCATAGATAAAAGTGAGTATATTGCAACTTTGGTTTTAATGTTGTATGTTACTTTTTTAATGATTTAGGAGGCTGCATGTTGCTTTTCATATAATTGTGAAAATGTGAGGGCTTTGTAGATGTTTCATGTTAGAAGTCATATTATTTTGGGTCTTCATTACATCCAAATATATAATTACTTTCTTGTCTTATAAGATAATACGGTGATTAAAAGAGTCAAAAGTCCCATTGTATATTTTCAGAAGACAGAGTAATTTAGGAAAGTCCCTAAGGTAAAAGGAAAGGTAAAGTGATGGTCATAGCCCAGGGGACTACAAATTTGAACATGTACCCTCCGTTGTTGAGTGCATTGTCTACATAGAGATGAGGCGGCTTAGCTCTAGAAGGTGACTTTAACACTGCCATTTGCTGTCTGACCCTTGGCTACTTAACTTCCCTTTTTTGTGTTTTTTTGTTTTTCCTTTTGAAAATGGAGAGTATTGGGCCAGATGCAATGGTTCATGCCTGTAATCCCAACACTTTAGGAGGCTGTATCAGGAGAATCACTTAAGGCTAGGAGTTTGAAACCAACCTGGGCAACTTAGTGAGACTGTGTCTCTACAAAGAAAAAAAATAGCTGGGTGTGGTGGCACTCTCCTGTAGCCTCACCTACTTGGGAGACTGAGGCGGAAGGATTCCTGGAGCCCAGGAGATAGAGGCTATGGTGAGCTGTGATCATGCCACCACACTCCAGCCTGATGTCAGAGTGAGACTCCAACTCAAAAAAAATAAAGCAAACAGATAAATAAATGGAGAGTATGAATTTGCATTTCTTCTCTATCCCACAAGTTTTGGAGGGGGTGCATTTAAAATGTTTACAAAGTAAATAATGGTATTTTCATCTCACTTAATGTGTTGTTTTTCTTCTAAGTGGAAATGATTTAAAACACTTAAATTGTGTGCAAGTGTATAGTGTCTCTTGAGAAGTCATCTTTACGTTTTTCCCTTAATTTTTTTTTTTAAATTCAGAGCACAAGTTCATGTTTTCCATGGCCTAAGACTTTACACTTCTCACCTTCAGTTGCCTGCACACTGACTGGTCACTTACCTATCCCTGATGTGTCAGTTCCCTGTGCTTTGACTCTGTTCTTCACACTTTTGGGTATGAGATTTGAGACTTGAAGTGATGGGTGTTGCTGAGAGAAGCAGAAGGCTTGACAGCATGCTGCTTTCCACCCAGCAGCCAGTTGTGGAATTGACTTGTCTTCTCGTTTAGGATGCACAGATTTGTTTTAGGGTTCAGCTCTTCCTAGGCCTTACTCCTCAAAGCAGAGCACTTCCCCCTACTTTGTGTAGTTGCTCTCTAGCCCTGCAATCTGTTTTATGTTTTTCAAGCTACTTGTCACTATTTCGAGTGAAATCGTTTTATTTTTATCTACCCTCATGATGAGGACAGGGGTATTGTCTGTTTATATTTTACTTTTTTCCAAATAGATAAATGAAGTCTTTTGGAATCTGCTGATAGGCGTAATGGTTTTTAATGTCTAGTTCTTAAGTGTATTGTTAACACTTTACCTTAATACTTGACTTAGAAAAGATGTGCCAGTTAGGCTCTAAAGAGTATCAGGCTGGCTTCACTTGACCAACAGGCTGCCTGATTGTCACTTTGCCTTTCCTTCATTTCACATTTCAATAAAAATGACAAAAATAAAACAATCGCTGTCCTGAATAATTAAAAAGCTTATCATCAATAGAGGAAGTGAATGAGGAAGGTGTATAGCAGGTGATATCAATTGGTGATGAAACCCACAATCATAGAGAAAATAGCAGCTCTCAAAAAGCAAGTTTTCATTGCAGAAGCCTGGAGTTTACCCACATCAGAGATGGCAGGGAGTGGGAGAAGGAGCAGGACATTAGCATTTGCCAGGTAATTGACTAAAGGGTGGAAAGTGTGCCAACGTTTTGGCTTCAAAAACTGTTTCTGGCCCTTGCCCCTAAAGTAGGACCCCAGTTTAGTTTTCTGAAGCTTTAGCTGTGACATGGGAGGTACTCAGAGGGGGTGTAGATATCAGAAAATTGGGTAGTTAAGGCTACTTTGAAAGATAGCCCCTCCTGTTCCTAGAAAATGAGATGTTTACATGCTCCATGTAAACCCTCATGACTATATCCACTCACCATGCTCCCCGCCCCCATGCAGAGTCCTATAGGTTTACAAAATGAGAAGGGGTTTATTGCCAAAGGAATAAACTAAAAAGTAAGCTGAAGAAATAACACTCTGGCTACCAAAGATGTTCTGCCTAATCTATCATCTAAGCTTGAGAAAAAGCAATGACAAGAAAGAAAGGCACCAGATGCAAGAAGACTGGAAAAATAGATGATGAATGAGAAGGAAATACTGAAAATGGAATTAGTGTTCTTAGAGAAAGTCTATAGGCTGCTGCTGTGAAATTGATTGAATTGGGTGTCTTGAAAATTAAAAATACAATTTCATGAATAGACCCTGTAGAAAGGTGGAAATATTGGATGGACAAATAAAAGGTCCATTCAGCTAGTCAAAAGATTAAACTTTCGACATCTCTGAGAGCGTGGTGCAGCGAGACGAACAAAATAATATTAGAGAAAGTGAAAGGATTGGAGGAGAGAGCCCAATGTATCAGTATTCATCTATTAGAACTTCTCAGAGGGAAGAAGAGGACCACAAGGAAAGAAGTTATGAAGAAGTGCTGGAAGGAAACTTCCCTGAGCAGAAAATACACTCCTATTTTTAGGGCCCAGCAAGTGTTGAGCAGGACATTTGTGTACAGTCTCCACCTCCGAGACGCTCATAGGAAGTATATCTAAAAGCAAAAGAAGCAGAAAGATTGAAGATGAATGCAGAGGGAGGGAGAAAGATAACTCCAGGCAATGCTAACATGAAAGTCATATAAGGAAAAAAGTAATTCAAACTAAAAGATGAATTTACATGGTTAAAAGGTTGGTTAAAGGTGCAGTTCACCAAGAAGATACTACTGTTAGGGAACTAAGAGCATAAAACTGTCAAGCAAAGCTTTTGGAAATTCTGGGAGGAATTTCCAGCCAAGCCTGTTTTCATCATGGGAGACTTCCATGTATTTTTCTTTTTTTTTTTTTTTAGAAATAGAGAAAAAAGAGACAGGAGATGGAACTGGAATCACAATTCTGAGATTGATAATTTACATACAGTTCTTTATAAAGCACATACCTGGAGTTCTTTAAAATAGTTTTCAAACGTATATAAAAGTTGACTAGTAAATAAACAACAAAAAAATACAATTTAATATGAGATATTAATAAAAATCCCCCTGAATAAAGAAAACCTACAAAATTTACCTGATAACTAAACTCATACAAACTCAAACTCTCTTGGGTAACAGAAAATAAAAGTGAAATACTAAACTATTTTGGAAGTAAACAGTAGGATATTTTTTATTAAGACCTTTGAGATATAGCTTATTTCTTTGATATTGAAAGGACTATTTTATGGCCTTAAGTGAATGTTTTAGAAAGCAAGAAATACAGAAACTGAAGTGTTTAACTGAAGAAGAGAATTCATGAAGATGAAAATAAGTTAATGAAATAGGAAAAAAAGCTATTGATTTAGTACAATTAAAATTGATAGCTAGGTCTTTGAAATGCTAGTAAAACCAACAACTCTTTGGCAAGTGTTG
The DNA here is from genome assembly GCA_963574415.1 of Tarsius wallacei. Taxonomy (NCBI): domain Eukaryota; kingdom Metazoa; phylum Chordata; class Mammalia; order Primates; family Tarsiidae; genus Tarsius; species Tarsius wallacei. The sequence goes on from CAUYQG010083655.1 coordinate 11,132, forward strand.
TCAAGAAAAGAAGGGGGGGAACCCAATACCAGACTAGATGCATTGGCTCACCCCTTATAATCATAGCACTTAGCGAGGCTCAGTGGCTCAGCCTGTAATCCTGCGCTTTGGGAGGCTGAGGTGAGTGGATTGCCTGAGCCTGCGGGTTCGAAACCCGCCTGGGCAACTTGGCAAGACCTCATCTCTACAATAAATCAAAAAATTAGCTGGGCATGGTAGCGCGCGCCTGTAGTTCCAGCTACTTGGAAGTCTGAGGTGGAAGGATCGCTGGAGCCCAGCAGGTCAAGGCTGCGGTGGCCAGAAGCGGCCACTGTACTCCAGTCTGGGTGACAGAGTGAAACTCCAACTAAAAAAAAAAAAAAAAAAATAGCGCTTTGGGAGGCCTAGACGGAAGGCGTACTTGAGTCCATGGATTCGAGACCAGGCTAGGCAACACAGTGAGAGCTTGTCTTAAAAAAAAAAAAAATCAAAAATTAGCCAAGCATGGTAGCGTGTGCCTGTATTCCCCAGCTACTCAGGAGGCTGAAGTAGAAGGATTGCCTGAGCCCAGGGGGTCGAGGCTGTAGTGAGCTGTGATCATGATAATGCCACTACACTCTAGCCTGGGAGATGAGAGTGAGGTTCCAACTCGGGGAAAAAAAAAAAAGAAAGAAGAAAACAATATCAGGACTGAGTGGAGAAATTTCTAAATTTATGAGTTTCACATTCAGATTGAAAATGTAGATGGAATGAACCATTTTCTAGGAAAATGTGACAAACCTGTACAGAAAATAACCCAGAAGAAATTTTTAAAAATATTTTAAGATCTAGCACCATAATAATTCCAGATGGTTTATGGATGAGTTCTGTGAAGCCTTCTAGTGAAAAACTGGTATCTTTATTTGTTTCAGGCCTTAGGAAATAAGGAATGTTTCCATTTTATTCTCTTAGGCAAGCATAACCCTGCACTAGAACCAAATAAGAATAATGTGCACCCATATCCTCAAGACTCACCTCTTGTCAGTTGTTAATACGGTGGCAAAAATGCTAAAGAAGATCTTAAGAATCAAATCCATGAATAATTTAGTATACAGACAAATTATGCTTTAAGGATTTATCTCAGGAATACTACAACTGGTTCAGAGAATGTTATAATCATCTCAATTCAGCATCCATTCCTGATTTAAAAAAAGAAATTTGGTGATGTAATGGAAAAAACAATTTTAACTTGAGAAAGCTGAAACATTAAAATTGTAGGCAGTGCTTTCAAAGAAGACAGGCATGCTTTTTGTTACTTCCATTCTTTATATACTGGAGGCCCTAACCAGTGTAGCAAAATAAACACAGAAGAGTAGGGGCTCTAAATACTTATAAGAAAAATCAAAATTGTCATTATTTTAAATGATCTGACTAATGTCGAAGATCCAGATGACTTCGCTAAAAGCAGAACTAGAAGTAGAAGTAAAGGAGCTTGGTCAAGCAGTGGCATATGCAGTGAACACATACAATGTTCTGTTACTTACCCATTAGAAAAGGACTGAAATAAGAACAACTCATGCTCAACTGGCAGCCGAATCAGCAGAAAAAGATTTAAAATAAGTGTGGTGTCTCTACGAGTAAAGCTGTACAACATCCCCGAAAGAGCATTAAAGAAGACCTGTAAATGTCAGCATTATGCTCCTGAATGGAGAAGACTGAAAGCATAAACTTTCCCCAAATACATATATAAATACTATATACAGTCTCACTCAAAATCTCATAGAGGTTTTCTGTGGAAAAGGGCAAACAGATGAAGGTTTATCGAGAAGAATACATGTTTGGAGTAATAAAATTTTGAAAAAGAGAAAAACTGCAAGAATCATGTCCCAACAGATATTAAAACCAGTCGTGATTAACAAAGTGTGGCATTGGTAGAGAAACTGACAGCAATGAAGTACAAAAGAAACTTCTAAATAATATGTAAGTCCAGAAATACTCGTAAATGCCTCAGAGTTTGATAAAGGAAGCATTTTAAGGGATAGGGAAGGGGGTACAGTTAAATTTAAGGCAGTGTTATCACAACTAAGTATGAAACTGCACTGAAGATTTTTTTTTCCTGCTTATTGGAACTTGATAGCTTTTATTTCGTTTTTTGGTTAGATTAAACGTCATGAGTGCTCGATTAGAATAGGCATAGCTCTGGTTAATAGCCTCCATACGGAATGGAAAAGTAACTTTTTTTCTTTTTTTTTAAGGTTCCTTGTTTGCTGCTTTGGGTATACGTAATAAGCAGGGATCCTGGTCAGGTCACTTAAGCAAAGGGGATTACAGTATTTGGAAGCAGGCTTTTGGGTAGGTTAAATCACAATGTAGATAAGCTACTTGGTCACAGAATTTTGGAACTCAGAAATGGATGTGCCTCACAACAGTGAAAATCAGAAGGTGGATTTGGCTCAGTAGAGGTGGAAATAAATGTCCAACCTTTCGAATTGACCTATAACTGCCCTCCACATGCATCCTGGTCCTCTTTCTGTGGATTTCGCTTTTTGGAGTGATGCAGTTTTCCAACTTAAATAGTGTTAACCTGTTTCAAAATATGTGATTTCCTGGAGATGTTTTGGTTTAAAAGGTTGGTCTTTTTTAGCCTCTATTGAAACTGGATTAAGGATTTCACTAATTTCAATAAATGCTTAAGGTTAATGTAAAAGCTGAAGTCCAAGGAAACTGTACTAGAACCTTGAGTTGGTGACCTGAAACATAACTAATAACACTTAAACTACTTCTAGTTGAATTTTAATTAGTATGGGTTGTCTTTTTATGCATATTCCACCACAGCTATTCAGTTGTATTTTCATTAATATTTTTTGCTTTGGAAAGTTTTTTTTTTTGGAATTTGTATGTTTAACAATGCTTTAAAACCACAGCATAATATTCTTAATGTGATATTAATTTAATTAGAACTGTCTTAGTTATAACTCCCCCTGGCCTTTCAACTTGAATTAGTGATTCTTAACCATTTAGGAATTTACACTCCTTTGAAAATGTATAAAAATTCCAAAAGTTTTACTTTCCTTATAAAAACATCTGCTGCTTCTTTTTTTGCATGTGTGTGTGATGATCAGTTCCTATCCATATGTTTATATACACATACATTTTGCCTCCTACCCTATTTCACACAAGTCTATTGGTGGATTTTCTATAAACCTTATACTCCCCAGATTAATCACAGCATGGTTAACTCTGGTGCTTTTTCTGAAACCTCATATTACTGAGGGTTGCTTCTCTACTGTTTCCTCTAAAATGCATAGAGCCCAAATTCCTTATATTGTATTGATCATAACAGTGTTTCCTTCCCCTGTCTCAAAGCACTCTGGTGAAAATGTATGGGCCAGAGTCATTTGTTACATGCCTACATTAAGAGGTGATAACCTTTCCATCAATAACTAACTGAATTATGCAGTGGTTGAGTTTGGGGAAGATACTTATGTTACCTAGCTTTCTAAGTTCCTAATAAATCCTGATTTTACAGAGGCATGTTTTGGTCTTGTATAGGTTGAGCCCAGTGACATGACTTTAATGCTTTACTCTTTTTCACAGGAAAAGTAAAACTGCTTCTGAAGGAACTCTGGCTCTGTGTCAATACAACACATAGACTCCCTGGTGAGGGCAGCAGATGTGTCCCAGGTGAGAAAAGTTTACAGAAATTCATTTCATATGAAAAAGTAGAGATGTTTGCCATAGGCATTGCAGCCTTCAGTTTTTATTTTATTTATTTTTTTTTGAGTTGGAGTCTCACTCTGTCACCCAGACTGGAGTGCAGTGGCTGCTCCCAGCCACTGCAGCCTCAACCTGCTGGGCTCCGGCAATCCTTCCACCTCAACCTTCCAAGTAGCTGGAACTTTTTTGATTTATTGTAGAGATGAGGTCTCACCAAGTTGCCCAGGCGGGTCTCGAACCCATGGGCTCAGGCAGTCCACTCACCTCAGCCTCCCAAAGCGCGGGATTGCAGGCTGAGCCACTGAGCCCGGCTAGCCTTCAGTTTTTAATACATCCTGATTCTGACATTAAAGGAATGAAATAAACTGAAATGAATGGATGCTTTTAGTTCTACAAAACTCACTTCTCCTCAGTGTGGCTTCTAATCTCACTAAGTGCATTTAGCTTTTATCAGAGAACATTGAGAGAAACTGGAAGGACAAGGAGCAGGGCATCAATGGCAGGTGTATGTGCAAGTCTTGAGGGAGGTGGTTATTTTATGAATCATTTTGTGAGTCTAATGAGTCCATCAGCAGTTTAGCTGAATTCACTTTTACATAATTTGCCAGTTCCTTGGGTTGAACATCCTGATTTGCAGTCGGGTGTCCTGGAGGTGTTCTACCATGTTCTCCATTACAGTTGACTTAGGATTTGGAAATTGTCATTAGCCATCCTAAGAGGAAGGGGAGAAGACAGCTGTCTCGTATAAAGTGAACATGCTTCTTTCTTAACTTTGTTTTTTACTAGTTTCTTTTGATTAGCTGCTATGAATTTGTAGGACTTTGAGAATCTAAATCTGTAGAAACATGTGCACCTAATTTTCCTCTCAGGTTTCTGAAGATAAAGTTTCTTTGCAATAAATGCTAATGGGCAGGTTACTGATTCTTATTTTTTTCTGGATTCAGTAGTTGTCCAGTGTACGGGGCATATTTTATGGAGTTCTTTTAAATAGATGTTTCCCTCAGTTTTCTTAGGGGGAATGATAACATCAATAGGAACCAGGTGGTGCCTGCAACTCCCAAATAAGTTGCTTTTGTTTAAAATAAGTTGCTTTTGTTTAGAGCTTACATGTCTGTCTGTTCAGGCAGAAGCAGCCTGCGAATTCTCTTCATCTTCTTTGTCAGTCAAGTCTATTTTAAACACTTTATATTGCTAAGATGTTATTAAAAGTGCTGCCCTTCATTTTATAATCTGATGCTTTTATTTAAAAACATACTTGAGAGGGATAAGTCTATTATGTTAATAGTTCAGAGAATTTCCTTGGACCCCTTGCCCAGATTTTCCGAATTTTAACATTTTTTATTATCAGTGATCAAAACCAGAACATTTGGCACAATCCTATTAACTGAATTGTGGATTTCGCCAGTTTCCCACTGAAGTCTTTCCATTTCAGGACCCTGTTAGGACCCTGAGTTGCTCTAGTCATTACCTTGCTTTCCTCTCCTTAAGTCTGGCGGTTCCTCTATTTTTCCTTGTCTCTCATGTTGCTGACACCTGGGGAGAGTGTTTCTTTTGTGGAAAGCCTATCGTTTTGACTTGTCTGACGTTTTCGTGCTGGATTGAGTTTGAGTGCTTCTGGTGAGAACACTGTGAGGGTGTTTCCCTTGGGATAGGTGATGTGGGTACATGCTATCACTGAGGATGGTAATCTTGATCACTTGTTTAAAGTGGTGTCTGCAGACTTCTCTATTGTAAGGTTGCTGTTTTTTTTTTTCCTTGCCTAATTAAAGTTAATTAGAAAGATTCTTTGACATTATGCAAATATTCTATTTCTCTTTAGTTTTCACCACTGATTTTAGCATCCATCAGTTGATCTTGCTTACTACAATTACTGCTTTGGTGTTTGCCAGATAGTAGTTTTTGTTTATCTCATTCTTTCTGCAATTTTTTAATTGCAGTTCTTCTGTAAGGAAGAGCCATTCCATCTCCATCATTTATTTATTAACTTGTTCATTTACACCAGTAAAGTCTCATAGATCTTATTTTATTCTGTACATTGTAATTCAGTGCTGTCATTATTTGTCGCTTAAATTGCTCTGGCTTTAGCGGGCACATCTTTAGGTTGGCTCTTGGGCCCTTTATACATACCCATCCTTTTCTGAGTTTTTACTTTCTGCTACTGCAAGATGTTTTAGTCTCCACTTATATTTTCCCTCCCCAGCCTATAATCCACTGCTTATCCAAGGAGTCCTGGATCCTCTGTAAAACTTTCAATTATAACAAGTGGTGTGGACCCATGTATTTTTTCTAATAATTAGTACTGCTGAAGTTCACCAATATCAAGACACAAAAGGATTGGCTTTTTATGGGAACGCTTCTGTTTAATTATCATGCTAAGCACTCATGTGATCTCATTAGGTCTTTTAGGACACTGTGTAGACATTGACCATAGGCAGGCTTAATATCAGTTGATTTCAGATCACTTTTTGGGCAGGGAAAATAGTGTCCCTATCAACAAAGTTCTGCCAGATTCTGGTTGCATGGCAAGATGTACCAAGAGAATGGGTGTGTTAGGAGGGCCCCTTTCACTGCATCCGTTGCCTTTCCCCTGTGCATCATGCTGCTGTTGGACTGGTGGCTTGTCTCTTCCATTCATTCACCTACCTGTCCATCTCACTTTTCTTACTGCAAGAAAAGTGGCATACTTAAGAAGCATACCCAGTTCTTCTAGGATCGTGTTAAGAAAGTGGTTGGTTGCCTTTAAAAAAAAATTTTCCACTTAGACTTCATCAATATGGCAAGTGTTTTGAACTGTTACAGTAAGTTTTTTTTTTAAGTTTTCTTGATATTGGAAATATTTGATGTCTACCATTCTTTCCCCACAGAAACACCTGTCAAAGAAATCACCGAATCCAGAGCTCCCGGGGAAGATGGCATGCTACCTCCAGCGCAAGGCAGTCCTCTCGGGACTTCAGATGTACAGACATGCTTCACAAAACTGTCCATGGAGATACAGGGAGACTTTTCCTCGTGTAAAAATGTGGAAAAAGAGAGGCCCGGCAGAGCACATTATAGAACTGACCGTCTTTTTAATGAGGATGGGAATCCTGAGGTTTTAATGCCAAGTCACAGTGACAGCGACAGCACTTGCTTTTCTGACCACGATCATTTTTTAGATGATGATCTGCAAGCTGCAATTGACTTCTTCAAACGTCCGCCCCCTCTTCTGTCTCCAGTGCCCTCACCCCCTCTGGCGTCATCACCTCACCTGGGTTCCTTGCCTTCTTCACTTGAGCCTGTGAGTTTTGCACTCTGAGTTTGAATTACCAAGTGGGTACTTTGTCTATTCTGTCATTAATTATCAAAGGATATTACGGGTATTTCGGGGAATATTTTCATTTTAGCCAATTTTGTTAGGGGGCCTCATGAGACTTTGAAAAGGCAAGCCAGTACCCTTTGGATGAGCACATACAGTATGAATAGCTGTACTTTGTATCATGCGTTCCTATTAGTCTTTATCCACAACCAGATTACAAGTTTCCTGCAGGAAGACTGTGTCTTAATTGTTTTTTTTATCCTAGTGCCTGACACATAGGAAGGACAGAGAAATGAAGCTCGGTCCTGAATGAAAACCAGGGCGGGGTGGGGGTACAAAGTGCTTCTGAGGATAGGGGCCCACACTGAGTTTCAGGTGTGAATGAGGAGCTGTTCTCAGTGGTGTAGAACCTAGGGTGCGCCGTGTGGGGCCACATTACTGCAGCAGAAGCCAGGCAGCTCTGATGTCACCAGTAACACGGTGTAGAAGATATGAAGTCCCAGGCAGAATCCTGGGGACTGTCCCCACGTAAGTGAGAAGTCAAAGAAGAGGAGTGAGTAAAGGAGATTGAAAACTGTGTCAGGAGAGTAGAGGAAAGCAGGACATAATGATGTTTTGGAGTTGAGGAGAGGAAAGAATTCTCTCCGTGGGAGCGCGTGTGAGTTGTCAGTTTTTAATCTTCATTAGCCTGCCCCGTACTCGTGCGGAGGCAAGATGCTCATGCTGTTAGCACTGTCCCAGTGACCCCATGCTAGAGGCAGATGACTCAGAAGGCAGGGCCTCATTGGGGGTCAGAGAGGGTTTCTAGGGCAGAAATGGTTGAAGAACAGGGACTGGGAGGGAGAGCTATGTAAGGTGGCACAGATGTGGATGATGGCAACAGCCAGGAGATAGCACTGATGTGAGGATATGAGGGGAGACGTGGCAGAAGACATCCACAAGACACCTCTCGTAATGATGGCAAGGCTGTATGGGGCACGCGTTTGATGAGTGGGAGGCAGGGAAAGTAGAGGGCTCTGTAGCCATAGGCCGAATATCTTTGTTACTTGAAGATAGGGAAGTAAGAGTGTGGAAGTTAAGAGACAAATATAACCTCAGCCCTGTGTGAAGTGGGGCGTGGCTTGCGAACTGTGTCTGTTACTGGGGATCAGAAGGGCAACCCCTGGGGAGGCCTGAGCAACTTCGAGGAGGGGATGAAGCAGTGTTGCAGCAGAGATGGAGCTCCCTGGCCACCAACAGAGAGTCCAGAGCCTGGACAGAGTCTTCAGAAAGCACGTACTTTTTTTTAAAGCACGTTTAATTTGTAGTCATGTTTAGTCTGTTGACCTAGTGTTTGACTAGTATAATTCATATATTTTAATGCATTTAATTGATAGTCCTGTTTTGTCTGTCAGGTTAGTGTTTGACTAGTATAATTTGTGTTTTTTCAGGAAAACTACTTTGGAGAGTGCATAGATTCCAGTGATAATGACTCAGCCAAGCCTAGAAATTCTGCTGAGTCCATTTCAGAAGATGATATGACTGCATCCCAGAATTATTTTGGCTCATTAAGAAAAAGTAAAGGAAGTGACGCATGGGAGGAAAGGCCCAAATCACACGAAGCTCTCCAGACTCTGAATACACTGGAGGGAAACACAGTGACAACCGTTGGATTTGGGACTTTCACAGCCACTCTGAGAGAGCCTTCAGCCACATACTCTTTAGCCAGTGAAAAACACTGGACGGTGTCCTCTCAATTCATGAGTGACAGAAAGAGAGATGTTTTACATGCTTCAAAAAGACAAACAGAGGTTAGGGAGATGGATAAGTCAGTGCAAACTGAGGAAATACTACATCAATGCTTACCAGGTCTGTGCATTGGGAAATTGTCTGGCCACCCCGCACAGGAGAAGGGAGCTGCCACTGGAAAGGCAGAGTTGGTATGTACTCCACTTGGCAAGAGGCCGTTAAATGAAGTCATCAAATCTGGAGAAAAAAGCCTATTGCCCAAAATGATAGGATCACCCAAATCAGAGTTGACTAAGTGGACACTAACTAATGAAATCACTTCTGAATCAGACTGTATAACAGTTTCTGATCATTTTCAGAGACTCTCTAAAGAAATGGAAAAGGAAAAAGAAGATTTGCAGGGGTTCGTTTTAGGAGAGTCACCTGAATCGGAAGATGACGCAGGGGATGCAATGGATGTGGAAACCAGTTTTTCTTCCTCTTCTACTTTGGTCACGTTGTCTGTTTGCAGTACTCCTCAGTCTTCTGGGATAGAATATGGTGATGACAAAAATATCCCAACAAAAGTATTCTCTACTGAGCTGCATCATTCAGAACAAAAATTACAAACGAAAACTTTAAGCACGTTACATCTGCAGTCTGAACCACCAGAGTGTCCAATGGGAGGAAGCAACCTGGAGAATAGCTCACATGCTCTGAGCCCCGAATTGGGAGCATCTAATTTTAATGACCAGAGGAGCAGTGAGGTAGCACATTCAAAAGCTGTAAAAAGCATGACCAAAATCCATTCACTTTCTCAGTCAGTATTTATGAAAGCTACAAAAGATGGACAATGTGAAAACCAAGATCCGAGAACTAAGCTGCCACTACGTAAGCCAGGTTTCACATCAGTGGCAGGTTCTCAGGCTGGCTTGAGCAAGAGCTTGGATTTTGTTAAAAGCACTTCTTGGCATCATAGTGATTTATTATGCAGAAGTGAAGAACGTCCGAGAGCTAAATCAGAACATGAACAAAAGACTAACAACCAGTTACAACAGCCAACGCCATCCCTACAGAATAGAGGATCAACAACCAAACTCGGTTCTCCCAGAGAAAATAACAATCCTGTAGAATTTAAGAGCTCTGCTTCATTATTGCCTAATCAAGTATCAGTTATCACAAAGCAAGCAAGACCTGAAAGGATTCAGAGTGCTACATTGGAGCACTTGAGACCACATGGAAATGAGCCTGCCTTAGTAACAGAAAATAGCAATAATGGAACTGATCAGGTGTCCTCTGTCGCACAATTTGGAGTCAGAGAGGATACAATACAAGACACTAAGGAAGTGGCTGCTGTAAAAAGCCCTTCACCAGGAGTTTCCTCCTCCAGGAGAAAATTAGATCTCTGTTCCCCAGGTGGTTCTTCACTAGTAGAATATTCTGACTGTTCCACAAATGGCAGGTTGTCTTTCTCTTCTGAAAACATCCTCCTCCAAAACCAAAACATGGCAGGGGAAGCAGCAGTACAGGCAGAGGTGCAGAAGCAAAGGCAGCTTTTGCATGCTGTGGACACAGACTCTAGTGGGGTGGGTGACGGTGAGCAGCTCCCAGCCACGCAAGTGACAGTGCCTGGCAGTATGCCTGTTGAGGAGACCCCCTGTGGAGATACAGGGGTGTCTGGTGGCAAGGCTCTGGCTGTCGCAGATGACTCTGCTCAAGGCGAGACTCTGGCTGTCGCAAGCGACTCTCCTCGTGGTGAGGCTCTGGCTGTCGCAAGTGACTCTCCTCATGGCGAGATTCTGGCTGTCACAAGTGACTCTCCTCATGGTGAGGCTCTGGCTCTCGCAAGCAACTCTCCTAGCACACCGCAAGATGCTGATGAGCTTCAGAAATTGGCGTCTAAAACTGGTGGTGCTTTTCCGGAATGTTTTACCACCACAGGCACTGCTTTTTCTTCAACGTTTTGCAGAAAAGATGGAGAGACACAGGATATCTCCCAAAGTAGCCTTCCTGGTACTTTGCATTGCTACACAGGCATTCGGGAGGGAGGAGATGAGGACACTGAGGTGGAGAGTGAGGCATTTAGCTGCAGTGAGGGCGAGCATGATACCGAAGCTGTGGTGGGCCGTGAACAGCACTGGGTCACTGCTGCCGACTCGCAGAAGGACTCCGGAGATACAGATGCCGGAGCAGCCGAGACGAAGCCTTCCTTAGAGCTAGGTTATTTGACCTCAGCTCTGCAAGATTTTAACATAAGTACTTTTTCTGAGCTGGACAGGCTCTCTACATCAGAGGTGGTTATGTTTCTTGAGAGTTGTCAGTTAGGGGATTACAGTTCAGGGGACTCTGTTTCAGAATGTTCTAGTAAAGGAACCCTAAATAAAGAAATGAACAAAGAATTAAAGCAGAGTGAAATATCAGGAGATAAATACAGGAAGCAGCCCTGTGAAGAGGAAACACTTGGAATCTCTGAAGAGTGGATTGAATCAGAAGAAGAAAATTGTTCTTTAAAAAATGCAAGTCAGCTTACTCAGTCTTCTTTGGAAACACTGTCTGAAGTTCTCAGCAAGATTGGGCAAGAACTGCAGACAAATGAAGATTGCAGTGGTAAAGATACTGGCAACTTACTGCTCTTAGATATACAAAACAACATGGCAACTGAAAATGTAGAAGAAAGAGTTTCATCTCAGGAAGCCACTGGCTCCCCATCACACGCTTCAGAACCACGCCCACTGCCCACTGACTTGGACACAAGCTGCAGCTCTGCCATTAGTGGTAGGCCTAGTGAAGACATTCTGAGCAGGCCAGAGGAGGATTCCGATGCAAACAGGCAGACAGGTGGGGAAGAGGGCCTGGAAAAACCAGTGGAGCTGGCAGTCCTATGCTCTGACTCCATAGCAGAACCAAGGACAGAGCAAAGTTTGAGCTGCGAGGCCGAAACGACATTTCAGTGTCAGATCTCAACAGTGACCTCAGAAGTTATAAATGTACTTATAAATAAGGGTCAGAATCTGGTCATTGGAAAGGGGGACAACTGGACAATCATCAGTGGCATAGCTGTCGTGCCACATGTGGACCAGGTTACACTGTTTGACACTTCTGGAGACATGCCTGTTTCTCAGGACCAAGGAGAGCTGGAAACTGTTTGCATCCCAGTGACTTTTGCTGAGAAGTCCCCAGGGGCCAGTCACACTGGCCCTCCATTTCAGGAACCTGCATGTGGGGGTAACCCTTCATGTCCCCAAGAGGATGTTTCAAGCAGTGGTCAGAGCACCAACTTTGATAAAAGTCGTTTGCGGAATAGACCTGTTAAGCCTAGTGTACGGATTAGTTCTAAAATATATGATCAAGACTTTGAGGCTCAGACTGTTGCATCTGATCACACATATTATAACTCGAAACTAGAGCCATCTGGCAAAAATAAGAGTCGATCAAAGATTTCTAACAAAGATCAAGCAAACAAATCAGTAAAGACTTCAGCATCAAGCAAGGCTGAAACTCAGAGTGAAATTTCTCAGTCATTTTCAGGGGAAAAAGGTAGTGTAAAAGCTCAAAGAAGTCAGACTCAAACCATTTTGGCAAATGCTGATACTTCTACTCCTACGGATTGTTCTCCTGACACTCTGAGTAAAATACGGCAGGAAGTAGGGCCTCCTTTGCCTCCCCTGCTTGCTCCTCTGATAGCTACGCCTCCAAGGACTTCACAGCCACTTTCTCCACTTGTATCGAGTTCTAGTCCTTCCTCACCAACCTCTCCTGGCCAGATTTCTCCCTTGAGTGAAATCCCGGTGCCTCCTGCCCTATCTCCGTGGCCCGAAGATCCCGGATGCGCCTCTCCACCAGGACCTTCCCCGTCTCCGTCTGCGGTGTCAGCTGGCGACAGGATAGTGTCATCTCCGCTGCAGTTCTGTGCAGCCACACCAAAGCACGCACTCCCGGTGCCTGGCAGACTCCCACCGTGTGCATCCGGCCATGCTGCTGCGGGAGGGCCGCAGGAGAATTCCGTTAAAATTCTGGACACCATGTACCCAGAGTTATCTGCTCGGGCCCGGACCCTCAACATCCTCAAAGGGAACATTCAGCTCACTCGAGGCCCGGCTGCTGACTGCAAGAATTTGCCAGGTCCCGTCAGTGCTATGAAAGGGTTCAAAGCTCTCACATCAGCCTCTACCGCTTTTGTCAAAGCAGGGAGCAGCACTGGTGGTGACTCTAACCCAGAGAAGTCAAGAGATTTGGGGACTCATCAGGATTCAGGTGGGAAAAGAACGTTGTTAGCATCGACACTGCGGAGTGCTAAGAGATTACGCCTGGATGGTGGGTCCCCAGAACCAGGAGCCCAGGGGGCCACTGCAGAACGACCCCCTGGGAACCTCAGAAGGACCCGCTCTCCAGCCGAAGTTGTAACAACAGATGAGGAAAGAACTTGTTCTAGTCCAGCCACCAAGGCGGCTTCACACTTGCCTTTAAACCCCCAAGAAACCGTGGAGTCACACGATAAAGCCATAGCTAATGCACTGAAGAAAATTGCAGAGTTTTCTTTCGATTTGCTGCCTGTCATCCGTAGTCATGTATATGTGGGAAACATCTCCAAAAAGCCCGTCATGAGAGATCAAGAAAAAGAAGTTGTGTATGAATTTAGCACAACCAAAAAGGTGCGTGGCTGCTTTTCTCTAAGTGCATTAAGAATTGCCTGTCCTCAAAGACAGATGCTGTCTGCTGTCAGCACAATATGTCGATGACTCTGAACCGAAGTTTTATTTCAAAGATGAGAAAGGTTATGACAAATACTTTATTTCTAGCCAGCATTTTGTATGTTTGAAACATGGTAAGACACTGGAGGACTGATTATTTATCAAATGACTTAAAATTTTAAAGAAAAGTATCTGTCAGGAATAAAATTGCATATTTCCACTGGATCTTGGCATATTTAAAGGTTTTAAATGATTTCCTTCAAAGCATCAAATTATCATGAAATGGATCCTTTCTTTTCTTTTAATAGCAGTATATATGTTTGAGTGATTTGAGAGGCTTACAGAAAGACTTTCTAATAAGGAATGTCACAAATCAAACAGGAGTGAATGCTTAGTTTGAAGATGTGGGGAAAGGGGATTGTGTAGATATACAGACAAAGTTTATTAGGATTTTTTTATTATTATTTATTGTAGAGATGAGGTCTCGCCTGCCCAGGCGGGTCTCGAATCCGCGGGCTCAGGCAATCCACTCACCTCAGCCTCCCAAAGGCACGGGATTACAGGCTGAGCCACCGAGCCCAGCTAGGATTTTTATAGTTCTGAATTTTCTACATATCTATCAGTACCTTGTATGGATGATTTCCAGTGTTCGATGGATCATACTTCAGTGGTTATCTTCATATTCATTGTGACATAAATAGTTATTTTTTTATTAGATTGCTTACTTGCAGAAAACATAAAGAGCTCTATAAGTAACTTTGAAAGGAAATGAATAAATGCATCAAATTATAAGCTAATCTGCCTCTTTCTGAGCAAAATCATTTAATATTTTAAAATCTAAACAGTCTATAGAGAAAATTAAAGTTTAGAACACAAGGATGAGAATAGGATTATACTGGGTTTAATACACACAGACGTGGAATTCTTTAGCAGAAACTAAGATACCATGATTTATTTGAGTGGTGACAGTAACAGGCAGCCAAGTGACCTTCTGATACAGTGCAGCCTTTACACTGATGTAGTTTATTTTTCTAATAGATACTCAGTTTTGTGACATTTAGCTATTCTTTGGTAGGCTAAAATAAATACAAGTGTACATTGCCTTTTTATATTTATTTTTTATTTTTTCCTATCCAGCATTTAGCAGAGTGCTTGCTTCACTCTATTCTCTCAGAACTGAAAATTCAGAAATTGTCCATGGACCACAATTACATTCACGCCCTCTGCAGAGTATATGTGGGTATTTGTCGACAACTTGGAGACTTGGAAAGAGCTCGCTTGTTTTGCTACAGCCTACTTAAGGAAGGTATGTTTAGACTGTGACATTTTTCTGTTGAAAATACCGTATTGTATTATACTTGAATCTGTATTTTCCAGCTGTGTGATTATCGCATGTCTTTCACAATAATGTTATGTTTTGTGTATTGAATAGTATCACATACAGTGTATAGAATACAGCATACCTTGTTGTACCTGGTTTTCAGGAGGACTTATGTCAGCACATACATTTCTGTTTGTAAATATAAGATCTCTCATGACTGCACATCTGTTTAATGCCCTGTGCAGCTGCTTTAGAATTAGAAATAATTGCCATAAAATGTGGGAATACTTTGAAAGTAAGTGGCAAGCCAAATTGCCGTAGCCCTGCTTAGGAAGAGCCAGCAGCTCTGGGATGGGTTCATGAAGAATGAAGTAGAGACAGCTAGAAAGGAGGTGGAGACGTGAGGCTTGTTCTGTGATGATCTTGTGATTCTCTTTCTTCAGTCCCTGAGAGTGATTCTGATTTTTTTTTTTTTTTTGACTTGGGAGTCTCACTCCCTCACCCAGACTGGAGTGCAGTGCATGCTTACGGCCACCCCAGCATCAGAATGCTGGGCTCTGGCGATCCATCTGCCTCAGCCTTCCAAAGAGCCAGAACTACAAGCATGCGCTATCACATCCAGCTAATTTTTTGATTTATAGTCGAGATGAGGTCTCGCCAAGTTGCCCAGGCTGTTCTCAAACCCGTGGGCATAGGCTGTCCCCCTCACCTCGGCCTCCCAAAGTGCCAGGATTATAGGCTTGAGCCACTATGCCCTGCCCCAGTTCTTAACTATAACAAATCATCAGTATTTTTAAGTCATAAGATGATATACAGATGCAGCTTAACATTATGTCAGAAAGTCTGGTCTCGATCTTAAAGATGTGTGATCTTTTGCTATCATCTTCATGAGGCTGACACATTAGGATATTGAGTACATCCATCGCATTTAGTGCGTGTTTCAGTTGCCCCTTTTGTTTCTTTGTTTACTCTTTCAGTCACTCATTTATTCAGCACATTGTTCTGGAGTCATGCTAAGTGTTAGGAGTTCTGTGGTGACCAAAATCAGATGCAGGAACAACTGTCCATTGAGGCTGATAGGACATGGTCACATCATCCAAAATGGCTCAGCCAAGACTACGTTGGACTTTTTGTTCTTCCTCAACCACAAGCCCATTCTCAGCTCAGGCTTTTGTGCTTACAGATTTTTTGTTCTGTTTCCTTCAACTTCATTATAGTTCATTCATCACTTCACATACTTCTCTGGTCATTCTCTATTCCTTATCCGCTTCTGCTTGCCTTCTTGGCACTTAGCACTCTTTATCTTATAGGGTAACTTTGCTGACTATCTCCCTCCTCTATTAGATTGTATACTCTATAGCCGGGCGTGGTAGCACGGGCCTGTAATTCCAGCTACTTGGAAGGCTGAGGCGGAAGGATTGCCGGAGCCCAGCAGGTCGAGGCTGCGGTGGCCGGGAGTGGCAGTCACTCCAACTCAAAACAAACAAACAAACAAACAAACAAAAAACATGCTAGCACGAATGTGGGGGAAAAGGGAATGCTTATACACTGTTGGTAGGAATGTAAATTAGTATAACCTGTGTGGAATCAGGATGGAGATTTCTCAAACAACTAGAAGTAGATCTACCACTTGATCCAGCAATCCCACTACTAGATACCTACCCTAAGAAAGAGAGGACATCATAAAACACAGACATTTGCAAGGTTGTTGAATCAACCTAAATGTCCATCAGCCATTCACTGGGTAATGAAAATGTAGCATACATTTTATGGAATCTGATTCGTCACAAAAAAAGAATGAAATAATGTCTTTTGCGGCAACTTGGATGGAATAGGAGAACATCATCCTAAGCGAACTAACACAGAACAAAGAAGTCACATACTGCATGTTCTCACACATAAGTGGGAGCTAAACTAAGGATCTGCAGGTACTGGAGACTCAGATGGGGTAGCGGGGAAGGGATGGAGGTACAAAAAATCACCAATCCTATACAATATGCACAGGTGGGAGTGGTGGATACACTTAAAGCCTAGACTTCTTCTCCACTATACAATGCAATCATGCAACCAAACACTATTTGTATCCCCTAAAGCTATTGAAATACATTTTAAAAAATTTAATGAAGGAAAACCCATCTTTTTGGCAAATGGTGCTGAAGCAATTGCTCATCCATAGGCATAAAGTTATCCTCAGTGTAGTTCTCACACCTTATTCAAGAGTCTCAGTCTTAAGTATATAATGTAAAAGTATAACACTTTTTGAAAAAAAAAGTCAAAGAAGAAATATCTTTAAGATTTAGCACTAGACAAGAGTTTTTGGCTGGGTACCAAAAGCATAATCTATAAATTGAAATATTGATAAACTGTTATTTCATCAAAATTGGAACATTTTCTCTGCATAGATCATGTTAATAGGGTAAAAAGACAAGGTTGAGAATGGAAGAAAATGTTGGCAAAATACATATCTGGCTAAGACTAGTATCTTGAATATATATAGAACTGTCAAAATTCAACAGTAAAAAATATCGAAGTTTAATTATAAAATGGGCAAAAGATATAAAGGTATTTCACTAAAGGTAATATGCAAAAGGTAAATAAGTACATAGAAAATGTTCAACATTATTAGCCATTAGGGAAATTCAAATTAAAACCACAACTTGGTATCACTATATACTTACTAGAAAGACTAAAGAACACAGTCACGTGCTGCATAACAGTGTTTCAGTTTACAGTGGGCCACATATCCAACAGTAGTTCCATAAGATTATAATGGAATTGGAAATTTTCTATTGCCTAGTGAAGTTGTAGTGGAACACATTATTCACATATTTGTGGTGATCTTGGTATAAACAAATCTACTACCCTGTCAGTATTATAAAATAACCCTAGGAATTCATAGCACTCATCAATCACTCACTGACTCACCGAGAAACTTTCAGTCCTGCGAGCTTCACTTATGGTAAGTGCTCTACACAAATCTTTTAGGTCGTATTTTTACTATAAACTTTTCTATGTTTGCATATGTTTAAATACACAAATACCATTGTGTTACAATTTCCTACAGTATTCAGTACTGTGCATAACATGCTATATACAATTATAGCCTAGGAGTAATAGGCTATACCAAATAGCCTAGCTATATAACAGGCTATACCATCTAGGTTTGGGTAAGCACAATCTATGGTGTTCACACAATGACAAAATTGGCTAATGATGCATTTTGCAGAATGTATCCCTGTTATCAGATGAAGTATGCAACACTCAGTGCCAGCAAGGGTGATAGACTAGATCATTCTTCCATTGTTGTGGGAATGTAAAATAGTATTGCCACTCTGGAAAACAATTTGGTCATTTCTTAAGGAAAACTAAATATGGAACTACATAAAACCCAGCAATTTCACTGTTGGGCATAAATGCATATGTTTACCAAAAAAATGATACAAGCATATTTGTGTCAACTTTCTTTTTAATAGCTGAGAACTAGAAACCTCCAAAATGTCTTTGGATGGATGGTTAAAAAAATTAGTGCAATCATACCATAAAATGCCACTCAGCAATAAGAGAAATTAATTATTGATACATAGCAATCTCAGCGAATATCTAGAGAGTTACACTGGGTGAAAAAAGTCAGACTCAAAAGGTTACATACTGTATGATTTCATTTATATAACATTCTTGAAATTGACAAAATTATAAAAATGGAGTAAAGATTAGTGGTTGCCAGTTGTGAAAAAGGTCATGAAGGGAGGAGGGAAGTGGGTGTGGCTATCTAATGACAGCATGAGAGATCCTTGCAGTGATAAAACTGTTCTGTATATTGATTTTATAAATGTCAGTATCCTGATTGTGTATTTATAGATTTTCAAGATGTTATTGAGAGAGGAGGTAGCTAGAAAAAACTAGGCAGTCTGGCTAATTTTTTGATTTATTGTAGAGACAAAGTCAAAAAAAAAAAAAGAAAGAAAGAAAAGAAAAGCACTAGGCAGACAGGGCAGGCCCAAAGTAACAAACTGAGAGGAGATAGCTAGTAAACAACTTGGCAGACAGACAGGGTGGGTTCTCCAGTAACAAAGTGACAAACTGGGAGGAGATGTACAGAAAACAACAAGGCAGACAAACAGGGTAGGTCCCCCAGTAACAAAGTAACAGACTTCCTGAGGCCAAGACTGGAAAACAACCAGTCAGTTCACAGCTAGTGCTAGCCAATCCGCTCAATCTTAGGGATATATAAGCACCAGGTTTCATGTACAAACTGGCAATTCTCTGGGGTCCCTTACCTCGGTGGGAGCTTTTGTGTCCTCTAAATAAATCTTGCCCTCTCAACTTTCCATGTCCCTCATTCCACCTGGGCATGAGACAAGGACCCCAACCTGAAGAGTGCAAAAGATCGTCAGAGTCAAAAAGCCATGTAGCCCAGAGGTTGACTTGCCAGCAGACAGAGCTGACGGAACTGGGAGAGTTGCCAGCAGGCCGGACTCCAAAGCTGGGGCCTGCAACACTCTTAGGGCTTGACTTGTCAGCCCATTAGATCCAACACTCCTGGGGCTAGCTTGCCAGTCCATCAAGATGACACTCTCTGGAACTTGGCTGGCCCTTGGCTGGTCAACCCATTGAGTTGACACTCTTGAAGACCAGACTGACCTGAAAAATCTGTATCATTACTACTAGGAGAAGTGGAGTACAGAGTACAAAAAATCTTTCTCTATTGTTTCTTATAATTGCATGTGAATCTACAATTATCTTAAAATTAAAAGCTTACTAAAGAGTTATTGAAAAGAAGAGAATGAAAGAACAAGTCAGAAAATGGGAAAATCTAGTTATACCTTACATATCTAACAGTTTCTACCAAAGATGATTACCATCCACTACACATAAATAAGAATACTGACAATTCAGGAAAAAAAAAAAAAAAGAGCATGACATTTTAACATGTCTTTCACAATAAGGTTAGCAACACAGTTAATAAATATATGAAACTGTGTTCAATCTCATTAATAATTATGCAGATGCAAATAAAGTCCTAATCTTTATAGTACTACATAAAATCAGAAGGACTGAAATTTAAAAACCTGACAATGTCAAGTATTGGTAAGGATGTGGATCAAGAATAACTTGTAAACATTGTTAGTGGGAGTGAAAATAACTATTTTATAAAGCAATTTAAGATCAAAAACTGTCTTTGTACGTACATTTGTCATCCTGTAATTTCACTCTTAAGTATTCACCCAAAAGAATGAATGCATATGTGTACCAAAATAAATGTACATTTGGTTATTTAGAGGACCATTTTTCTAATCATTCTAAACAGAAAAAATAAATGTCCATCCATGTTAGAAAGGATAATGTATTATGATACATTCATATAGTAAAACTGAATATTTTAGCAATGATAATGAACAAGCTAGAATAACATAACAATATGGATTAATGTTACAAATATAATACTGAGGGAAAGAAATATCTGCAAAGACATTGTATCCTTTTTATATGAAGTTCAAAAATTAGGAAAAATTAAATTGTGGCATAGCAGTCAGGTTAATAGTTACCTTTGGAGTTTGCATAGAGATTTGGAGTAGCAAGAGGAGATTTCTGGGTAATTAAAAATGTATTTAACTATTTGTGCTACATATTAACCACTTATGTGCTTCTATGCGTGTATGCCACAATTCAATGAAAATCTGACCAAAAAAGTCAATCATGTAGTTGGACACAAAGTACATCTTTATTATGTAAAAAAACTATTTATAGGCTTTATTCTTTGGTTATAGTCAAACAAAATTAAATATAATTTTTGAACCATTGAAAATTAAAAGCATGTATCATATATTTTTGTATCAAAATATTAGTTTAAAATATTACAATCCTTTTAAAGCAATACAAATGGCATATACCAATTTCATAATTTTGTCACAGCAAAATCTGTACTCATAGGAAAATGTATCATGTAAGTGCTTTATTAGTAAGTAGTGTGACTAAAATTAAAATAAATTGCTCACTAATTATAAAAATAAACTAAAGACAAAAGGAAGAAAATATTAATAAGCATATAGCTGATGGTAATAAAGCAAGAAAAAACAAGCAATGCATAGTTTGGGTGTTTTCTTTTTCTTTAATGTGAAGAAAATAGATAAACCTTACATGAGCTCCAGAAAAATAGAGAGAAACAGTATAACAATATAAATTAGGTGTGGCAAATAAGGACATATCCAAAAACACAGTGCAAATATTATGCTTACCTCTTTGGACACAAATGAGAAAGCCTAGAGAAAATAGATGACTTTCTATCTAAGTTTAAATTACTAAAATAAACCCTAGAAGATGAAAAAAAAACTTGAAAAGACCTTAAAGAATGAGAAGATAATTAAATTAGAGATCAATCTTAAAACAGGCACTGGCATATGGAAGTTTCACAACTGAGTTCTAGCTCATATTCAGTGGGTTTTTAAAACTTCAAATGCTATTTAAGATATATTTAATAATTAAAAAGAGAGAGAGAGAGCTGGGTGGGTGGTGCATGCCTGTAGTTACAGCTACTTGGAAGACTGAGGCAGAAGGATTGTCCTAGCCCAGCAGGTTGAGGCTGTGGTAGCCGTGGGCATGCCACTACACTCCAGCTTGGGAGACAGAATCATACCACAACAAAAAAAAAAAAAAAAAAAAAAAAAAGATAGAAATCACCTCACTGATTTTATGAAGCTAGAAAAGAGACAGCATTTAGAAAATCATATTCTCATTTATATATTGAAATGCAAGTTTTAAACAACATTTTTCAGTTGGGAGATCAACACTATTTTTGTTTGTATTTTGAGGTTAAATGCTACTAAATTTTAGCTGGAAAAGAACAATAAAGGCAAGTGGCATATCTTAATAACGTATGAGACTATTTTAAAGCCACTATAATTAAAGCAATATAGTGTTGAAAAAGGCCTAGAAATTGGTTGAAAAGAATTTTTAAAATATTGTACTATATATAAGATTTTACTGATAGTGACATTGCATTTTACAAGTTAGGTCTCAATAGACTATCTCACAGAAAAGCAAATTATTTTTCTATAACATTCCATATTAACAATGTATTCAATATAAAATAAAGACATGCTATTTGTTAATAAACATCTTTGATGACCACTTATGAAATCTCAGGATGGGAAAGTTATTAGGTAGAAAAATATGCATACACATACATTTTGCTATATATTTTAACTTTTTTTCAAAATTGTTAACTGATTTAAAATTAAATGTTTATGCTCTAAGAATTTATTAATTGCCAATAAAGGGAATTTTTAATATATGGAAGCACATGTTTAGGGACAAGATCCTTGGCTTTTGAGTAACCTTTTTACAACAGCCTTACCATTTCAAAAATATTCCTATCTGTGCAAAAAATCTTGGCAATACCATATACTATGTTCCTGAATAATTATAAAACATAGACTCATTCAGTAAGTTGTCACCTACATTCAGAAAACAATCACCACTTTCTTGCACAAAACAATCAGAAATATATTAACCCAAAGTGTTTTACCTTTTAATGAGAATGACCATGATACTCACTGCTGCATTTATTATTTATCTATACTCAAAAAAAAAAAACCCACCAAAAAACCATTTTTGCATTCATGGCAATATTTATTCATCTGTCTTTTAAGTATTCATATATTGTTTTATTCTAAATGTTGCTATTGATAATATGTTTAATTTGTGGCATTACTTTATAACTTTTTGCACAGTAGATGGAGCTTAAAATTTATATAAAGCCCTAAATATATTTCTTTTTTGTTTATCATGGAAATATTGATTGTCTAATTTCTACTTAAATTATAAACCAAAACAACTGGCTTGATTGTGAATAGATGGAATCTTTAGATGAGTGCAAAAGATTTATGAGCCTGACTAAGAAAATTGATGCTTCTTATAGAAGAAAATGTCCCTTATTCTTATGGCTTCTGATGGTTAACTTTGTATCTCCTTATTAAGTTATCTAGAAGTTCATATGGCAAGACTTGCCATTCAAATGGCCGTAGAAAGTTGTGTGACTGCGTGTGTTTAAATTAAAAACATATTCCTTTAAATCTACAAAAAATGTTTGATACTTAAAACAATTTTTACTTATATACATATATATTTATTGGGATATTTATACCAATTGTTTTAAATATTGAAAGTTTCTATTTACATGAAAGAAATTACAAGTATGTTTGCGTCTTAATATAGTAACAGATTCATAAATCTTAAATTGTTAACTAACATTGGTCTGTTCTTTTTTTTTTTCTTAGAAAAATCAAGTGCTTTTAGGTAATCTTCATGGTTCTTTTCTTCCTACCTTCTAATCTGTTGCTTTTTATACTTCTAGTTTTTTTAATATTTAATATTGTTTGCTATATTATTTAAATATTATGTGGTGGTAGAATTTTCTGTAACAATTAACTGATGTGTAATAAAAAATAAGGTGACTTGGATATTTAAGAACTATGTTTTCAAATATTTGTATAGTATCCACAGTTTAGCATCAAAATACTTTTATTTGATCACTAAATAATTTATGACAATATTTTATTAATATCATAACTTCAAACCCATTTTCCACTTGACAAAATACAAAATAAAACAAAACCTTTTCAAAGTTAGATTTTTATTCAATAATAGACTTGAAACTTGCCTTTTTATTCTGTCAGCTATTGACCTTTTTACAAGATATTATTAGCTAAAGGTCACCGCCTTTTTATTTTGTTACCTTAAAGCTATGGAATTTATTATCTCATCCTTAATACTATGGCAGATCATTTTCTTCATGGGTTGTATAGTACATCAATAATGCAAGATTTAAAGTCTTAGAATTCCTTTATCAGCAGATAGCAGAGTACTTTTAAAAATCCTTTTCTGGCTTGAGGTAAAAGTCTACTTTTATGCTGAATCTACTCCAGGCTTTGTGAACAGCTTCTATATGGGAGACAAATGAGTGAAAATGTGCAAATCTGAGAGTAGACCTGCCACAGATTGACTCTGACCTCCATAAAGTTCATCAGTAAAGAGAATTGATGGAAATGTAATTTTAGTGTTTAAGATAATAATTTGAATGAAACTACCTTTTTTCAAGTTCCTTACTGTTTTTCTGGCCTGGCTATTTGAACAAGAAAAAAAAAAAAAAGAAAAATGAAAATCAAACTATGTAGTAAAGATGAAAAAAATTAAAACTGCATAACCATAGGGCTCAGTAGAAATATTGTTACAATTCAGAAAAAATGGTCACATTTAATTTTGTTGGTGGAGTTTTAATTAAAAAGAAGACAGGAAAGACCTGGCTGACAGAAATATAACACATTTCTCAAACGCTACGAATTTTAGTGCCACCTAGAGGAGGGGACATAAAAGCCAATATTAAACTTTCAAAATTGCAACCCAAAATACCAAGAGTATACAATTGCACCAGCTCTCAAGTAATGGATCAATTACAAAACAAAATGTCCATAATGACAGACATAGAATTCAGAATATAAATGGCAAAAAAATCTTACTGAGATCCAAGGGAAAGTAGACTCCTAAAACAGAGAGGCAAAAAAAAAAAAAAAAAAAAAAAGAAAGAAAGAAAGAAAAAAGAAAAACAAAACAGTTCGAGAACTGAAAGCTGGAATGGACATTTTGAAAAAGAATCAAATTTAGCTCTTGGAAATGAAGAACTTCAAGAATATCAAAACACAGCTGCAAACCTTAACAGGCTTGGCTAAGCAGAGGGAATAATTTCAGAGCTTGAAGACCTATCCCTAGAAGCAGATAAAAATAAAAAAGAAAGATGAACAAAACCTTTGAAAAGTATGAGATTATGTAAAGAGATAAAAATCTACATTTCATCAGCATTCCTGAAAGAGAAAAAAAAAATGGGAGCACTCTAGAGATGGAAGTTACAGACATAATTCACAAAAACTTTCCCCAGCTGACTAGATTCATCAGCATACAGATAGAAGACATCCAGAGAATGCTTGTGAGATACTATACCAGATGTCAATTCCCAAGGCTCATTGTTATCCAATTATCAAAGATTAGCACGAAAGAAAAATTATTCAAGGTAGCAAGAGACAAGGGTCAGAACACTTGTCAAGGGAGACCATTAGAATAACAGCAGATATCTCAGAACAAACCTTACAAGCCAGAAGATAATGGGGACACATTTATAATAGTTTTAAAGAAAGGAAATGACAAACATTGTCTACTCCACCAAGCTAAACTTCACAAATGAAAGTGAAATTAAGTCCTTCCCAAACAAGCACTCACTAAGGGAATTCATTGCCTCAAGACCAGTCTTATAAAAGATGCTTAAGGGAGTTCTATTCACAAAAATGAGAAAGAAACTACCCACCACAGAAGCAGAAATAAATGCACAACCCACAGACCTCATTAATTATCCACAAAACAGACCACTAAGCAACATTATGATGGGAATAAACACTTATATAGCCATACTAAATCTGAACATTATTAAAATTAAAGCCCCATTTAAACAACATAGAAGCAAACTGGGTTAAAGAATACCACTCATTATTTTCTGTCTCCAGGAAACATCTCACCTCTAATGACACCCACAGGATCAAGGTAATGAGATGAACAATGGTCTACCATGCAAATGGAAAACAAAAAAAGAGTGGGGTCATTATTCTTATATCAGATAAAATACACTTTAAGCCAATAAAAGTAAAACAGTCCAATGAAGGTAACTACACAGTAATAAGAGACTCAATACAACAGCAAGAATTATCTATTTTAAATATATATGCACCCAACATAGGAACTCCTTATTTATTAAACAATGACTACTTACAGACATACAAGGAAGAACTGGTACAAAACAACTAAAAATATTCCAAAGTATAGACAGTCACACCAAACTGTAGGAGACCTCAATACTTCACTAACAGCTCTAGATATCATTGAGGCAGAAGACTAACAAATAAACACTGGGCTTATATTTGACCCTCGATAAAGGTAAAAAATGTTCTTTCATATAATATGCTCTTAAGCATTTTAAAGAAGCAGATCATTGACTTGGTGCAAAAACTTTTCCAGCCTATCATGTACATACACATTTAACAACTTAGTAAATTTCAGGCCAATGGTCCAATAGACCGAAAAGTATTGGAGCTCTTAGAGTGTATCCTGCTAATGCATATTTAGGGAATTTAAAAATTACAGATGATTGACTTGATTATTCATGCCAAGAAGCCATTACAGTTTATCAGGTAATTAAATATCCTATCATAAAAAGTGCATTTATATAATGCAGTCATAATTTATGAATGGAATTAAACATAATATCACTTTTAAAATTATTTGGTTATTGATATTCTTTCTTCCTTTTATCCCCCTGTTTTCTTCCATGTATAAATATGGTTCCCTCTAACAACTTTAAAGATCTTTACAGATGTTCATACAACTTTCCAATAAACTACATAAATGAAGACTGTCAAAAATTTTCAATACATTGTGACTTTATCAACTATAATCCAGGTAGTGACTTGGGAAGTATTCCTTCAATATAAAATTATTTAATTTTTTTCTTTTGAATTTTCGCTCAAAAAAATTCATATCTTAAAGTTAATAAAGGATTTGAGTCTTATCTCTTCTGCATTGATTGAAGGTTTAGTGTGCTTTTCTGTTTATGGTATGCATAACTTTTATATAACTCTGCCTTGGTGGTCTTTTTTATTAATAATTGTGATTATATCTGTTCAAACAGAAAATAATTATTTAGACAAAAGTCGGCCATTTAACCAAAAAGCATTTTATCAGAAAGCCTATACTACTAAAAGTAAAATTAATGTGTGGTGTTTTCTAAAACATATTTTAGAGTAACATTTGTTATCTGTGTCAGTTTTCTTTTTCCTCATACACATTTAACTTGGGGGCTACTGTGTACATTTTCCAAAAATGCATCTAATTATTTGAAATAATTAGGTAAATAACAATGTTGGTATTTACAAATAGAATAAAGTGTTAAACATCCTTGCCACAGAATTCCCTGTGCTTTAAAAACAGATATTTAAGCCGGGTTCAGTGGCTCAGACTGTAATCCCGCTCCTTGGGAGGCTGAGGGGAGTGGATTGCCTGAGCCCACAGATTCGAGACCCGCCTGGGCAACTTGGCGAGACCTCATCTCTACGATAAATCAGAAAAATTAGCCGAGTGTGGTAGCGCGTGCCTGTAGTTCCAGCTACTCGGAAAGCTGAGGCGGAAGGATCGCCGGAGCCCAGCAGGTCAAGGCAGCGGTGGCCGGGAGTGGCCACTGCACTCCAGTCTGGGCGTCAGAGTGAGACTCCAACTCAAACAAACAAACAAAAAAACAGATATTTAATATTTTCACATGTTCAACTTTTGTGATGTGCGTTCTTCTGGCTAAAGGAATTTCTGTAGTGGTCTTTTTAATTCAAATCCGTTGAGTAATCTCTTTCTTTTTCTTTGTCTTAATTCATAAAATGTAAAATGTTAATATTTAACTATATATAGAAAAATGTATACAACTATACAAATATATGTACATATGTAAATAGAAGGGGGATCCTCCAGAAAAAATTATTATTATTATTATTATTATTTTTTTTTTTGAGTGGGAGTCTCCCTCTGTCGCCCAGACTGGAGTGCAGTGGCCGCTCCCAGCCACCGCAGCCTTGACCTGCTGGGCTCCGGCGATCCTTCCGCCTCAGCCTTCCGAGTAGCTGGAACTAGAGGCGCGCGCTACCGTGCCGGCTAATTTTTTGATTTATTGT
>CAUYQG010083657.1:0-24269 GCA_963574415.1 Tarsius wallacei
TTCCAGGCAGCTGGAATTACAGGTGTGCACTACCACGCCCGGCTAATTTTTTGATTTATTGTAGAGATGAGGTCTCGCTTGCCCAGGCGGGTCTCGAACCCGCGGGCTCAGGCAATCCACTCACCTCAGCCTCCCAAAGGACATTTGGCTCTTTTGGAGAACATTCCGTGTGCACAGAGGGGACTATGTGTTCTGCTGGGGTCGGCCAGAGTCTATAATAATTCTTAAAACACCAGTTTCTAACATAGGTGTCCAGCCTAAACAGGCCAGCACTGGGTCAACAATGATGCATAAAAATGCAATTCTTTATTTTCTGTTTCTAATGCCACACTGTAGATTCTCAGTTAAATGTATATTACTTTAGTTATCTATTTAAAATGACACATCATCCCAGAGACCATTCAACTGACTGTTTCTCACAATTCTAGTAATTACTGAAAATAAATGCGTAATACTATTCTTTTTCACTAAAATATCATCCTATTTTCCATTTAATATAATTTAGAAAGTTGCAGATAAAAACTATGGAAGGACACAGCTTCGGAAACAATGGGCTCACTTCTCCCAGACCTGTGTGAATGTTGATTTGACGCTAATTACCTTATGAGAGCCCAAAGGTATAAAATAATGATTAGGAATGATGGCTCCCATCACAAAACATTTCACCACATCATCCTTGAAGTACTGAGTGTGGCTTGTGCATTCGCATGTTTGTGTACTGATCAGAGATGGCATGGCATGGAGGGTGGTTGTCGTGACATGGAAACGTCAAGAATTCCATGTACTTAGGATTCAGAGCCCATTAAAAATCAAACTGGAGCAACCCCTTCAGGTCCCCTCCCACCGTGGGAGCTTTTCTGTCCTCTCAACAAACTCTGCTTTCAAAAAAAAAAAAATCAAACTGGAAAAAGAACCAAGTATGACCAAGGAAAAAAGAGGTACCTTGCAAACCTGTGATGTGATCTTGAAATGACTTATTTTAACAAATATGCCTCCCCATCATATTTAAAAAAAACATAGATTATTGGAAAGAGATGGAGGATTAAACTGCCTATCCTTACTAACTGAATGACTTTCTGCATGTTTCTTAGTTTCCATGAGTTTTTGTTTCTTCATGTGTTTGACAGAAGTAATAACAATACCCACTTTAGCAATTTGCTGTAATAATTGGCAACAATACCTTCCGTAGATTATGGTGTCTGGTATATAATAGAACTCTACTATCTAGTTGTATTTTTACTACTATCAAAATTTATTATTTAGATTTTTAGATTTATCATGAACTTTGGGCCCTGACTATCAGACCTACCTCACATGAACCCTCAGAGTCTCCTCTCTCTGACCATCATTTAATCCTCCCTCTGACCATCAGATCCTCCCCCCTCGGCCCTTCTCCCTCTGGCCATTTGGCCTGCTTTTCTATCTCAGGCCAGCAGCCATTGAGTGGGTCTTTAAATAAGCAGCCAACAGCATCCAGGGACAGATTCTCTGGCACTGTGTTTCTGTGCAAACAATCGGAACTGTATCATAAGGCCTGAAGACTAGACTGACAAGACACATTGGGGTTATTTATAACCGGGTAAAATGGAGTCTCGAGGGAAACAAACCATAACAAAGAATATGAACTCCAACTGTCTGAATTGCCTTCAACGATCCCCAAAGACTTTTGTGTTTGACCTACAACAAGTAATTACATCAATAAATAACTGCCTGCTCTTTGTACTTCTGTCCTCCCAAGGCCTGAATGACTTCTTCCTTCAAAATGAATTTCGGGACTTTCTTTGAAACAGTCTTGTAAACTTGTCATATTTAGTTTAAATTCAATTAAAGCTCAGTCCCAAAGCTTTTTCTTAAGCATTTGACCTACATTTACATGAATGCATTTGCTCTTAAAATTGCTAAAGATATAGCTTATTTCTAATAAGAATGAGTAATATTTCATGAAATAGGATATGTGATCATTTGCTTTCTGATATCTTGCTTTTCCCAGCTCTAATTCTAGTCTTCCTTTATGACTGTTAGTACTGGTGGCAATGCTGGATGCATCAGGGTTAAACTGAAGAATCACTGCTGTGCTCCCTCAGCATTGGGTTGGTGCCCACGTGTTCACTGAGCCAGAACCAGGGACCCAAGAGACAGACATGTTGCCTGGCTCAGGGCTTACCTTGGAAACGAAGTTTTACGGATTTGTTTATTCATTTGTTGTTTGTCTTACCCACTATTTGAAGTCTTGGGTATCATCATGATGAAATATTCAGGAAAACTGTATGTAGAGTGATTAGCTGGAAGAAGATGCTCTTTGACATAGTACTTAAAGAAGGATTCTCTTGGGCTGACACTTCAGCCAAAGTGTAGGGGATGAGAAGAAGCCAATCTTATGGAGTGCCAGCAACAGAGGAAGAGAATAAAAGGATGAAAGGAATATTGAATCTTCAAGAGGGAGATATCTCTAGGGGGCCTGAGATGGACAGGCGTGTGGCTCCTCATGGAACATGTAAGAAGGCCAGTGGCAGTCACTGAAAGAGGGACAGCAAATAGCCTGTACTAGCATTGGAAGGGCAAGCAGATCACGCCATGGATTTGGAGTTAGCATTTTATTGTAAATGTCGCGGGAAGACATTGAAGTGTTTTAAGCGGTGCAGATAGAAAGGACTTCATGGTTTTCAAACATACTCAAAACAAAAAAAACAATATATAGAATTTGCTGATGGGTTTGACTTGCAGGCAGGGTAGAAGAAAGAAAAATTGTGATAACACCTGTGCTTTTTGTTTTGTGAGCTTAATATTGTTTAATATTGATAGCATTTTCTGTCATGGGAGACTCGGGAAAAGCAGGTTCTGGGGTAAGTGTGCAGTGTCTGTTGCTGGGAGACCTGTGAGATGCCCCTGTAGCAATGTCAAATATATGAATATGGCATTCAGAGAAATTATCTAGATTTGAAATAAAGCATGGAAGTAGTTATCATATTGATAATATTCAGAACCTAGAATTGATCACACCTGGAAAGAAAAGGCAGATAAGGCCAGGAGAGGGCCCTTAAGGATTCTAACAGAAGAGACTGAGAAGGGGCGTGTGGTGAGTTGGAGGACAGCCAAAAGAAAAGTGTTATGTTATAACAGCTGAGAAGAGGTCAGAGAAGAGCCATCAGTTATGCAATATGAAGGCTTTGGAGACATTGCTAGGAGCAATTTACTGAAGCTTCACTAGGAACAAGGATGGAGAAGCCAGATTAGAGCTTATGGAAGGGTAAGGAAGACATGATATTCTGATGTATAGACTGTGAGACATCTTACTATGAAGAGAGGCCAGCAATGCAGCAGAATACTGTAAAGGGTGAACTGAAGATGTGAAATCTCTTCTCTGAAGTTCATTTAGAATTCTGCCTGCTTCTCTTTACATACTGCCTACATTTCTGAAAATTCTAGTGTGAAGCAAACATGAACATATTAAATTATGTTAGCTTTACTTCTGTTAAATAAAACATGGTCACATTAGAGGAAAGCAAAGCAATGTGAAAGAATCCTAGCATGACTCCCACAGAGCAATGTGTATGATTGTAAAGGCATCACATGCTTATACTAGCTGGCATTCAGTCCATGCACCATGGCCTCTTACAATGAAGCCGACCTTCTGACCTGCCATTATTAGGGCACAGGCTTTGTTTATCTTTCCAGTGGAGAAAAATGGATTCGCACTATTACTCGCTTTCTACTGCTGATAGGCATTAGGTGTAATGGCTCCCTGGGTTTAGGGATGATGCTCGTGGCCCTTGAAGATAATGGGTTCACATTACAGAGGTTAAAACAGAGACTATCTTTATTGTGCTCCAAAGAGCCCAGAGTTAACAGGCCACCAACAGACCACCTTCTGGACTACTTAGCAGAGCCATAAATTGTCTCTTGACAGTTCATTTCCACTTTGACACAATGTTCTCTGGCTTTGTGGGACTTGATTATGAGAGTCCTATTAGTTAAGTAGTTGCTCCAGGAATTCAGTGAACCTTACCTTCTGGGAGAACCAAATTGCAAATTTTGAATGGGCAGAACTCAGGCTCTCCAATTATTGATTTGATTCATTACATGCTCCCTACGAGCAGAATTATCTCCTTGGAAAACCAAACCAAGAAGGTCTTAGAGAAAGGGCCATTCGTGATAAAGATGAACACTTGGGGTCATTGATCATGAAGGTAAAATATCCAGCTTCTCTGAGATTCATTTTGATCCTGTGAGAGGTAGCAAAACTCTCTAGAAACTGTTTGCTAGCAACCATATATGTAAATAGAATTAAACATTTTGGTTGATTAAATATGCAATTATGAAACAGAGCTAAGATTAATTGATATAATGGGAAGTTGAACTATAAGTAAGATGACCATATAATTTGACATCCAAGTGGGGAGCATGAGAAAGGTGAAAGAGTGCTATTAATATTAATGTCAAGACACCTGTAAACTGGGGCAGCCCTGGAAGACGCTTGGATATACTGTCACCTTATTGAGGATTCTCATCTGCTGAGAACATTTTGGTGGTAGTTTTTCCTGGCATGGCATGGGAGAAACCAGTAGCCCGCCCTCTCGTTAGATCAGCTAAGCGTGCTTTCAGGATTTTTGCTTCCAAGATGAACATGAGGGTAGTTTTCAGAAGTTTCCATCAGATGATGTGATTTGAAACACACATTTTTAGGGGTTCTCTTGTCTTATCACCCTTCCTGTTGCTTCACGCTTTATTCCCTGCTTGAATTTACAACGGGAAAGGTGGTTGCAATATACTTGGTGCAGAACATGACGTTTCAAGCCTGGCTAAAAAGTTTGCAGGGAAAGGATTTGTATGACAAGAAGAGACCTCCTAGTTCATGAGGCCAACTTCAGTTTGCCTTCTGCATACACTTGTTTTGCTGTCGTTGAAGACTTTCTTTATCATTTGAATCAAAGTAGCCCTATTTTCTGGTCACACTGATTTTCCTCCCTTCTAAACGCTCCCTTCTAAGCTGCCCATAACTGATTTTTCCAAAGTTTCTCATTCTTTCCATTCCCTTCCAGCTCCTTGGGGGATTCCAAGAGTGAGATCATGGGATGGCATTAGATTCAAAATAATTGCCTTTAGTCAACTGTATCACCTTTTCTTATTTTCTTTTGGAATTCCACTGCTTTTAAGAAAAATGCTACCTGTATTTTTGGACAATTGTACATAATGATAATCTTACAATGCTATCCATTATAATCAGTATGGTTTTGGCATTTGGTACTGAGTTATGTCATTTTAAGCAATTAAATTAATATCTCAAAGTTCAAAAACAAGCTAATTTGAATGATTGCTGTGGACATTTTATAAAAACACTTGCCAAGAGAAAAAGAATATAAAAAAATAATATTTGTCCCTTGCCAGGAATGCATTATATTTGTTTTAGATATGGATAGCAGGTAGAATTAAAATCTTTGGTGGGGAAATGGAGTTATAAAAAGGACTTTTCTCAAAATCTGGAGATGTTCAGTTACAAAGAGTATATAAGTGTATGAAGTAGGAACACTTTGGAAAGTTTACTGAGCATGAAGACTGTAGTTTATTATTTAGTGCTTATTAAAAAGTACTACGTTTTGAACTGGAAGCAAATTGACCACAGACTTATGATTATTCTGATAAGGCCCACTTGAGCTCTTTTTGAAATATGTGTACGTGTCTTTTGAAGATACACAGAAAACTGATGATTTCCGTTTTGATCTCTAAGACTAGTAAAGGAGTTGTACAGAGGTGAAAGAAAAATGTAGAACATGATTATTTTCTTTTGTGTCCAGAAACAATGAATTTGTTGTCAGATTAAAAAAGAGTTGGAGTTTGGGGGGCGTTTTTTGCACTGAGGAGGAGTAACCTCTTGCACATCCCTCACCAGCTCAGCACTGAGCTGCTTGCTGTGCACAAGATGTGGACCCAGGTGAGCTTTTGCAGTCCAGGTGTATTTTCAAGGAATGCTCCCTACCTTTGCTTCCCTGGTTGTGCTGGGGTCGGGTTAGTAGGGGCAGCACCAGAAGAAACAGCTCCCTCTGAGGTTGGGAATGAATCATTCCTTCTAAGACACAGTTGCCCAAAGTGGGCCAGGTTGTGAACTATCCCTGTCCAAGAACACAGACGATATACCCTTTCTGAAGCTACTCTTTGCAGGCCCCTCGTTTTACAGATGCTTCGCAGCTCTGACCTCTGTGGTTTCCTTAGCATCAGGCTGAGCCACACCTGACCTGCAGAAGAACAGTGGGTCAGTTCTACCTCATAGAAAGAATCTGGAGTCCTTGTTTCTATTAACTCAGCAATAAGGGGCTCAGAGTTGTGCATGAGCAAATGGGGGAGACAGGAGTGGCAATGATAGGGTAAGGAAGCCCAAGAAAGTCTCCACAGAGGGACACAGGGTAACAGAGGAACAGCACCACTCAGCCAATGACTCTGGGTGATTTGCCTTCACTTCCCACTGGCTCAGATAATGTTTATAGTTCATGCATGATTTGCTCCATCAATAGAGTTTATTTAAGTGCATGAACTTGTACTCTGGAAGAGGCTGTGGAGTGATCTGCCACCCTTGCAGTCCTGTGAACTATGGCTATTGAACTGCACAATTAAAAGTAATTTAGCACATATGACAACAACGATGGCTGGCACGTTGAGCCAAAGGCAACCTTAGCAGGGACACAAGTCAGGTTTTTACTGCTGAGTCTTCTCTCTGAGTCTGGGAAATTTCTCTGCAGAATCATTCACACAATGTTAAGTAATTTGCCAATGGACAATTTCCCACGTTACCTGACTTTAGCTGGAGAATATGCTGTTCTGGGCAGAAAGAAACATGGTAAGTCAGTTGAGCTTTGCTTCTTCTTTACCTTTCTGGGGATATATCTTCATTAGGGATTCTTAAAAACCCACCATATCCCCCATAAAAGAAGAAGAAAAAGCCTAGGAAATTCTTTTTGCCAACATACCATCTTTGGAACTTGGTGGTGGAAGTCATCTGATCCTGGGTATGTCGAGAGAGAGAAAGATTGTAGAAGTTGGTGGGAACTTAATGAATATTTCCTCCTGTCTGCTCACTGGGGCTAGAACTGTCTTTAAAAAGAGATAGTTTGTAGCTAGCCAGAGCCAGTTTTGTACCTTGGTTGGAGAGTTATTTTTAGTACCACCGTGCTGTTCTTAGATGGCAGCTCCCTTATAACCAGGAATGGTTAGTCTCAAAACTGTGAACTAGAGTTCTTTTTTGAAGATGAAGTTGCTGAGCAGAAAGTGACAGGCGACCCGACTGCAAACCTCCTATTCTAGTTCTATCTCTGTCGACTTTACCCTCTGAAAACACAGACATGTTCAAAATAGGACATGGAAACTGAAGCTAGAAGACAAAGAACTACTGAAGGATGTATAGCATCAGGTACAACTGCTGGCAGGATGCATCTCAGAAGACAGAACTTTCAGCTTCCCGGAGGTTACTCCACCATCATTTCCACCTAAAAATGGGTCCTGTGAGACTCTGACTAAAAAGACCAGGCATCTATCGAGTTGCTAAAACTTGCCAGCCACAAGGTCTGGAATATTTCTTTTAAACTGCGAATCAGTTTCCTCTTCTGTAGAAATATGTTACTATAACGACTCAGATTTCATAAGATAGTGCTACATTATCTTATGGGTTCTCATATAACCTGAAAGAAGGTCTAAGCACTCATGACGTTCATGTCTCTTTTCTCTCTTTCTCTTTCTTTCTCTTTCTTTCTCTCTCTTTATCTCAATCTCTCTCTCTCTCTCTCTCTCTCTCTCTCTCACACACACACACACACACACACACACACACACACACATACAGCCAGATACTACAAGAATATACCCTATACACTCATTTTTCTCACAGACAGATATAGAACTTGGGTTGACTTTTCACATCTTTGTGTTTTACCTGAGATATAACCTCAGGTCTGACAGTCACTGTGTCTTGGGTCTCACATCAGATGGGGGGAGAACAGAGATGGGGGGAGAACAGAGCCTTCCAGCATTGATTTCTCTGGTGAGATAAATAGAATGAGCCCCTGGCCCACCTGCCTGAAGTATTGGCCTATCAGTTGTCAGGCTTTAGTCTGCAGCTTCACTGTACAAATGAAATAAAACAAGAGTAGACTATACAAGTTGGGAAAAAGACAACCTCGGAACAAATCACCACGGAAAATGCCTTAGCCACATGTTTTCAAGTCCTTCTG
Organism: Tarsius wallacei; assembly: GCA_963574415.1. Lineage (NCBI taxonomy): Eukaryota > Metazoa > Chordata > Mammalia > Primates > Tarsiidae > Tarsius > Tarsius wallacei. The sequence goes on from CAUYQG010083657.1 coordinate 8,217, forward strand.
AAATACATTGACTATAGGGAAATATTCTTTTGTAGATATAGTGAGAGTCAATTTGAACATAAATGATGCAGCCTGCTTTAATAAATAAATCAGTGAGCTAGAAGTCAATCTTTGTAAGATTCAGAATCAAGAGCTACGAGTCCCGACTGAAGGAACTTGGGAACTGAAGGAACTTCCTGGATCTTACCTTTAAGGTAAGGAAGGGAGAGGATCAGATCTCTGTTTTCCATGAGTTCCACAGGATGTTCAAAGGTGTTATGTAAGGAAAAGATAATCAAATAGGCTTAGAAACTTCTGGACTCAATGCAATTAAGTGTACTTATTTATCAGAAGTTTAGAAGTTATTTTAAGCTGATGTGAAATCCTCCAAGGCTTCCAGAAAGAAGAGTGACATGTAGTGTAGCCCAAACTTACCTAGTTATAACACCTCTTTTCCAGGGATATCTGGATGATACCTAGTCGGGTGTTGCAAAAACTGATTTGGATGATCTCAAAGGTCCTCTCACTTCAGATATTCTCTGGCTGTGGCTGCATAAAGAAGGCCAAGAATTAGAGTTCCATGTCAGAGGCCCTTGTTACTAAACCAAGTAGATGCTCGGTGTGATTAGGAAGGCCCGTGTAGAACTAGGTCACCCCTTCAGCTACTTCCCAGCTATTGTTTTATAATTACAGTGTGCATCCAGAAAGTTATCAAAATCCTATTTGGAGAACATTGGATTAGAAGAATATTTGATTAAATCAATAATTGAAATAGTGAGGGATTTTTTCTTACTAATTACATGTGGAGGAACCAATGTTGTCTATAGAGATAGACTGTGAAGCTTTGTTCCTTCTGTAAATGAAGATCGCTTAAGGAAAAAATATCTTGAAAAAGTGCCCTTTGGACTCTGGCTTATAAATGTCTCATAGAGAGATACTCAAGGAGAAAAGAATAAACAGTTTCATGAATCTTTACATAAGTTTCTAATTATAATAGAAATGAGTTCAATTTATAAACCATGTACTCCTCTGAAAAGTTAAATATTAGCCTGAAAATAGAAAAAGAAATTGGATTTTTACATACACACATGTTTTCCTCCCAATAAATAAAACAACATTTTTGAAGGAGAGACGTGGCAAGTTTTACAGCTGAAGATGAGATTTTATTCACTTCTTAAATGTAAGCCAAGTAGGAGAGATATTTTCAGTTACTATATGAGTTGAATTCTAGGTTTTGATGTTCTGTCTCGTCACAATTCTTGTTGAGATAGAAATCACTGAACTCAAATCTTTATCAACCTTCAGTATCAGGGAAACTTTGACTGGACAGCTGATTGATTTGCTGGTTTTACTGCTGGCTTCATATTGATCTCACTAAGTATTTCCCTTGGTTTGCTAAATATATTCTGTATAAATCAAGTGAGGTTTTTGATGTCTTGAAAGGACATGAGTAACTGACTGTAGTTAATGCCTAAAACCCAATACTCAATTCAGCTTAACCCACAGGGCACTTGCAGTGGGCTGGTTAATAGTGACACTATTCACTGCCCTGCTCAAACTACAAACAGTAGACACACTTCTGACCCTTCCCTCTCCTTCTGCCCATATCTCGGGTCTGCAATTTTCATCATCCTCCTCACTCTTATACTACCTCTTTTATTCTCCTCCAATTTTCCTGTGGCAACTCCCTGGCCTCAGGTCCTTGTTTTGTTGCAATAGTCTTGTTAGATCTCTCCTTTCATTCTTTCTTCCAATACATCTTGTATTGTGCAGTGTGAAATATCTTGCATGTCTTTAATGGGTTTAAATTGCCTAAAGGATAGCATCTGTACTTCTCATTCATCTAAGAGCTTTCTTTCTTTCTTTTTTTTTTTTTTTAGTTGGAGTCTCACTGTCACCCAGACTGGAGTGCAGTGGCCCCTCCCGGCCACCGCAACCTCGACCTGCTGGGCTCCGGCGATCCTTCTGCCTCAGCCTTCCAAGTAGCTGGAACTACAGGCGCGCACTACCATGCCCGGCTAATTTTTTATTTATTGTAGAAATGAGGTCTCGCTAAGTTACCCAGGCCTGTCTCGAACCTACGGGCTCAGGCAATCCACTCACCTCAGCCTCCCAAAAGCGCGGGATTACAGGCTGAGCCACCGGCACCTAAGAGCTTTCTATCATGTGGTCCCAACTGTCTGGCTTCGTACTTTCTGTGCTCCCCTTATACTGCACACATGACCCATGTGGCATGGCTCCCAGCTCTGGTATATACAATGTGTTGTGGTGTCTCTACCCTTTCATCAATGTTATTTGCTTTTCCCAGAATGCTTTTCCCAGACTTTTTTGCCATTGGCAATATTGTTCATCATTCAAGCCTGGCTCATGTTAGCTCCTCTCCAATGCTTTTCTACTCTGTGTGAAATGACCATTCTCTCCTCTGTGCCCCATAAAGTACATAGAGTATCGTTTGTCACTGTGTGTTGGACTCATGCATCTGTCTTTCCTGGTCTGTAAACTCTGTAGATCGAGAAAGGGAGAGAGGGAGGGAGGGAGAGAGAGAAGAAAGAAAAAGAGAAAAAGAAAGAAAGGAAGGAAGGAAAGGAAGGGAAGGGAGGGGAGGGGAGGGGAGAAGAGAAGGGGGAGAGAGAGAGAAAGAGTCACTAGTACTGATGTAAACATTAGCTCTGGGGCAGGACTGAATGTGTTGCCTTAAAAATGGCATCTTAGTCTTTGAAATAAATCATTTTATTGGACTTCATAGACATTACTTCAGAGGGGATAAATACAATGCCCCAGGCCACACAGCTGGTCAGCAGAGCTGGGATTTAACCCAGGCTGCTTTGTGTATCACCCTTCCCATTACTTCTGTGTTGCCATCCCGTCTAATCATGTGTGTCTTCCCACGGATTAGCCAATGTACAAGAGTGGCTCCACAAGCGTTTTTGAGTGGATGCGAAGAACTCTCTGACACGCACAGTCCTTTGTCAGGAAATGTAGAGACATTCCAAGGAAACAGAAGATAGGCTGCTCATCCTCTCAAGCCAGAGAAAAGAGATAACTGTGTCCACTTTCAAAGATGACACTAGTCACGCACAAGGCATAACACTGGTGGGAGAACACAGGAAAGTTAGTCTTTTTCAACTTGCTGACTTCATAGGCTTTTGTACAATTTGGAGTTAATCAAAGAACAGATAAAGTGAGAAAAATGTGTGTTCAACAAGAGAAGTGGCAGGGTGGGGCTGTTCTAAACCTGGGACAGCAGGTTCCCCGCTATATCTGGGACATAGTCATTTATTTTCAGTAGCGACTTTTGAGTCTATGGAGCCCACTTGATCTTTCACTCCCATCAGCTCAGTGACTCATTCTCCCAGCATAGACTTGGTGTTATCCCAGGGAGGCAGAGAGGCCAACTCAGCGGTACCCACAGGACCATGCAAGACTCCTGCAGGCTCCATCGATCTCCTGTTGCCTCTGCTAATTAGGTCCACACCTCTTCTCAGCAGCTTGCTAACAGGATGAGACACGCCTCATGCTGGAAGAGCTCTAAACCCAAGTTTATGGAAACTCATGCCTGAAAGTTTAAAAGGCTGAATTCTCTTTACACGGTTTTACCCAGAGGGTTGCCACTCAGTGCAGTCTTTGAATTTAGAAACATTTCCTCCCTCCATGGGCAGTTTGACTGTTGAATGAGTGAGACAAGATGCATAGTTTCCAGATATCACCCAGGGAATGCCTCGGATGTGTACATAAAACAAGGTCGGCTCTCCCCTCACTGTTTGTCCACAGAATACTCTTTTCCCCTTTGTGAGACTTGTCCTTCTAGCAGAGACACCATGGGGAGGAGTCAGAATTTTGATGCTGGAAGCCTCCAAAACTGTGATGTGTAGTGCTCACTTCCTCTGACCCCGTTACCATGATGTCATCAGGTTCTTTCACAGCTACTTGTACAGGGAGTTGGCGAAGTGGGGAGGGCATCAGTGTGTGTTGTAAGGTTGCCCAAAGAGGGAGAGGGACACTGTGAGAACACAGTCTGATTCCAGACGTGCTCGTTCCCACTGTATCTTCCACAGTCTGGGTTCTCTTTTCTCCCAGTACACATTTTGGGTCCATAGCTTCACAAAGTCACAGATGCAAAGAATCCAAGTGGTGTGTGGAGTTCATCCTCTTCCACAAGGAGCTGTGTGTGCTCTGATCCCTGTCGGTATCTCTGGCTTCTTATTGCACACTTCCCATGAGTACACGTTTCTTGTGAGTGTATACTTCCTATGTGCACATACTTCTTGTGGATACACACTTTCTGTGAGTGCACACTTCTCTTTTATTTTTATATATTTTTTTATTTGTAAGATGTAGGATACAATTCAGGATTAGGTATACAAGTGAACATCGTACAGGTAAAGTTTGGGCCTCCTTTTGGTCCCTACTTTGCCTGGTTTGAGATCAGGTACCGTTATTGATGCTGTGTTTCTCCCCTCTGCCTCAATCCCGGCACTACCTCACTACTGCCAATCCCTTTCTTATAGTATTATGGTAAACGTTCAGGGTCCGCTTATGAGTGAGAACATGTGGTACTCTCTGTTTTTTATTTCTGTGATGGATCACTGAATATTATAGACCCTAAATTCATCCAAGTTGCTGCAAAGTCCATCTATTTATCTTTCTTTATGGCTGCATGATATTCTGTTGTGTATATGTACCACATTATTTTTATCCAATCCAGTTTGAATGGGCAGCACAATTGGTTCCATGTTTTTGCTATTGTGAATAGTGCTGCAATAAACATGTGTGAGTGCACACTTCTTATGAGTGAATGCACACTTCCTGTGAGCACACATTTTCTATCTGTGCACTTTCTGTAAGCACATATTTCCTGTTAGCATGAGCACACACCCTGTGCGCATTATCACCTGCACGATCACTCTTGCTCTGGGACACACTGAATTCCTTACCACCCCAAAGACTTTGTCAAAGGTGTCTTTTTCTGTGACTTTTACCTCTTTCATATTCCTCCAATGTCAGTCCATCCCTCTGATCTCTCCCGAGATGCTGTTGGCCTCCCTGTGGTGTGCTTTCTCTGTGGCACTTACCAAGAAGGACTGTTAATTAAGGACAGTTGATATCTCCCTGCTAGATGACAGGTTCCTAGGTGAAGAACCAAGTCTACCTTGTTCTTTGCAGTATCTCCAGGGTCAGCATTCCCTGGAATTCCCATATGTTCCTAACTGAATGGAGGTACTACAGCTCAGCTTTCTCTTCCTAGGAGACATACTTACATTTAAAGTAGGTCTTGTGTATTTTTAGTATGCATTTTTTACCAAAGAACTATAGAATTTTTATTCCAGATATTTGGAAAGGTGGCCAGTTCATTTCATTTAGACTGGGAAGTAGTATTTTTGTATTTTGTTGTCAGTACGTTTTTCAGACACACATCACTTGTGCAACTCCTAAAATCCTTTCAAAGTGTTCTCTCTAGCCTTTAAACACATCTCTTCTTCCTTGTTACGCAGATACTTCAGACCTAGAAATCTGCTTTTGGAAATCTTGATTTGAATTCCTGAAAGGCAGTTTTCTTTAGAAGGTTAAACAACAACAACAAAAAAACCCCTATAATATTAATAATAGAACCTCGGAAACTTCTGAAAAGAAGATTAATGTCAGACCAATAATTTAGGCAGAGAGTTCTGGAAAACATTAATCTATGAACATCTGCCTCATAGTAGAAGACTTACAAAAATGGCTGCAAATATAATATTGTTCCTACTGGTGAATGAGCTTCAGACACTCCCTAAAAATGTTAGTATAGTACAATTGTAGGACAGTATGCTCTGAAAATTCACTCTACCTGTAGGCAGAGTCAGTAGAACCACCCTGTCTCACCCCTGCATATGTCCACTCAAGATACTTATAGGAACGTGGGAAAAGAACCTTAGGGTGACGTTCTTATAAACACCATGTCTTCCCTACACCTTCCTGATAATTTCTTATAATTCCCTAAATTGTCTATTAGGGTAGAAAAATGATCAGAAAACTTTGTTCCCACACTCTTGAGGACTGCTTTTTAGGACTTTTTTATGCTAACCATCTGAACTCAGCTACATTTGATTCTAGTTTGGGGGCCGCGTCTCCCCACCCTCCTGCATAATTCTTTTATGATTGAACTCCCTGCTGGAAATTAGCCCTCTTCCTAGTGCAGTAAATGCCTCCCCCGCACCCCATGCCAGTGATGAAAAATGGTATTTCTATAAAGAGTTGAAGTCTGTGAAGGACAGGGTTACAGTGAGAGATGCATGCATCCCAGAATAGGAAAGAGCCAGTTGGCTGGTGTCAGATTGTTTGCCAAGGGTCTGTGGTACATCTGACACGGGAGAACACTGTTGAGGATGGTGAGGCAGCAGGAGGAGATGAATGGGGGAAAGTAATACCCAAACTGAAAAGGGCCCAAGTCCCTTGGATTAGCACACAACTCCCTGTTGAAGAAAGTGCTCAGGGAATGATCATGACCAGTAGCTGCCCTCCACCTCTCACAGGGCACCAAGCCAGCATACATCATGTGGATGGCTGTTAGTGATTTAAATGGAAAATGTGGTGTGCAGGCATGTAAAATCAATGTGACTTCTTCCTTCAAAAGTACTGGCTCATTCTTGCCTCACCTTGTAAGAATACACTGATCTGGTATTGCCCAAGAGGCTGCAGCTGACACAGTTCCTGGGGTCAGGGATTAGTCTATCCAATCCCAGGGCGTCTCTCAGAGAAAAACATAGACCAATATTTGTAAATTGCCAACATGGCTTTTATTCTCAGTCTGCTTCCTCTGAATCTGTACCTCTTCTTTGCAAACGAGGTGTTTTTATGAACAGAAATATGTGGACTTTACTGCTCCACTTACTCTCTCAGAAGTTCATTAAAAGCTTGCATACACACCAATCAAGGCTTTTTATGAGACACAGCCAAGATGCTTTATGCATACGCATGGTGCCAATAAATACACTTCTCCAGGAGGAACCAGTACTATTTATGTAAAGTAGACACTTAATTCAACTGAATGGAAATAGCAAATTAGGGAATGCTTGATTATGGCATTGAAGACATTTCTGGGGTGAAGACATTATTTGGAAAATCTCCAGATGCTCAGAGCTTGAGGAATATCGGGACCAGGCAGGTAACTCTCTGCACTAGATTTGGGTAGAGACTAATTCTATTTCAGTAAAGTTCAGCTGGAAAGCTCAGATCAACAGGAAAGGGGCCAACACAATTTCCTTAACCTAACAATGGTGGATCAAGATTGTCACTTGAGCTCTTTGATTGGTGACTCAACACTGTCCGTGGCAAGAACATATTGGATCCACCATGAAACTAGTACTGTTACAGCCTAGACCTATAACCTCATAGGTAAAGTAACAAAGGCTGGAGAGGGAAAAATGTCCCCATGGACTTTGGGGAAGACTTCTGCTGCCAAACAATGAGGTTGAGTAATTATTTTTCTAAATTGAATGTTTTTTAAAAAATTAATTAGACAAGGCAGCCGTTGATGTGAACCGAATTCAACACAAAGAACATTCAGGTCTGTCAGATGACTGAAGTGAAGTCTCTTGATACTAATGGGAAATGAATGGACAGCATCACTTAGCATCTGGCTTATCAACTCAGGCCTGACAAGGAAACATGTCAGTTATCAGAGAGAGAGAGAGAGGGAGAGAGAGAGAGATTGAGATCTGCCTGTTTATTTTACCCACGCCCTTAGCCTGAGCACACATTGATGGGAGCAGATCTTCCTTACCTAGTCCACTGATTCAAGTGCCAATCTTTTTTGAAAACACTCTAATAGACATATCCAGAAATAATGTTTCACAAGCTATCTGAAAATTCCTTAGTACAGTCAGGTTGACACCTAAAATTATTCCTCACAGTGGGACAGGGGAGAAGGTGGCTGAGTGCCTGCTTCCTGGTAAACAGGGTACTACTCTTGAATGACTTCATGGGTCGCTCTTAGCCTTAGGAGTCCAGTGAAATGCATCTGATCCATTGACTATTTTTCACCCCTATCAGTTGCACCAACCATCTGCCAGCTATCTTCCCACTTCATGCCCATCATTCCATGTACTCTTTATGCTGGACCACAACCATTAAGAAATCTCCTTTGCATCCCTTTCTTCCCTCCAACAGTACATGTCCCTTTATGTATGAGAGAGAGAAATAATGGCATTTCCCTTGGGAAAGGGAAAACAGATAAAGGATGCTTCTCTTTAGTTCTAGAAGTGGGCAGCAATAAAGAGCCCCCACAAAATTTAAAGTATCAAGGAGTAGCCCATGGAAAGATATCCATCAGACCCTCCAACATATAGATTAGATCTGATGGGAGCACCTACAGTCTGGCCATCATATCTTGCAACCTGTGCATCTAACCTGCCTCTACATCATTCTTCTGTGATTAATCTGTCCCCAGAGAGCTCTCTCAAAATTTGAAACCCACATGTATACTTAATCTAGTTCAACCAGATATCTTTTTATTTATGTGAAGAAAAGTGCCATGTCTAATTAAACAACCACAATTCTGTTTGCAAACACCAATCCACATATTATAAAAGAGACACCAAATGTCCCAACGTAATTGCTCTAAAGGATTGCAAAAAACAATCGTGTACACATGAGTAAACCTTTACTATGGTGTAGTTCATGACACTTGCCCTATACAAAAAGCTGATCTTAGGAAACCTTTGAGATATCAGAAGGATTCAGCTTGTCAGTGTTTCTTTCAAAATTCCAGCATATACACAACAGCCTGAATAATTTACCTAGTGTGATCCAAATCCATAGAGTTGTAGAAACACATATCTTTTTTAAAAAAATCCTCATTTCTAATAATAACACAGTGATTAACCACATTACTTGGAGAATTGCCCCAAAACCTTTTTGGAAGTAGGTAGAGTATAAATAAATCAGTTAATACATAAATAAAATGCTTGTAGATTTATGACCTTCTAGTTCTCAGGTTTCCATATATCAAATTATGGATTAACCCACTAAGTAATCTCTAAAATCTCTTCTACATAGAAGACTATAAATTTTCTGTTAATCCCAGGCTTAGTTGGAGGCTATTTTATCTTTTTGGACAATCTTTGTTGGAAGTTGAGTCCACTTACCTGCTAAGTTCAATGAGCCAGGATGAAGGTATCATGTCTGGGCATTGACGAACTCTAGGACAATTCGCAATTGGAGAATGTGGGCTATTGTTGCTTCAGCACCTGTGTGCAAAGACATTCAATTTTAGAAATTCATAGTTTATTTTCTCATCTTATTAAAGGAGTCAGCTTGTTGCCTTCTGGCAAATTACAATTTCACTAAAGCTTTCAGTTGAGAAAATATAGCTTGTTATAAAAATACCATGTGTGTTTTGTGACTCCTTCTCTTGCCCTGTCTCAGTACCAGTTCCATCATATTACAGGTGGAGACAGAGAGGGCTATGCCTTGCTTACTCTGAGCTTCCAGAAACATCAGGGTTTTAGCACTGTTTTGTTTACTGCTGTATTCTAACCACCTAGCATTGTGCTTGGTGCATAGTAATTGCTCAATTAATATTGTCTGAATGCATGAATCAATCAATCAATCAGTGACCGTCATGCCTGTTTCTACCTTTGGTCTGTGTGTGGACTTTGTAACACTTTCATTTCTTCTGTTTCTAGTAAAGGAGACCTTCATAAACGTGATGACCAGAGACCCCACACAACCCATGTAGACAGTGCTCTTAACTGGAGAAGCAATCACATTTGTACCTATTAAGTGTTTCTGATGGAGCCCATTTAAATGAAATGGTTTATATTTTATATCATTAAAAGAAATCATCAATAGAATATTTCTCAGTGTCCCCAGCAAAGGGAACACATTCATGGCAATCTTGAGGTCAGTACAATCAGGAACTTTAAAAGTGTACCTGAAGATCAGCAAAGAACCAGATGAATTATTATATCTGTATTTAATTTATCAGTTTGCTTATGTTGCAAGTTGATTTGGATATCATTTACTGGCCTGTAGTTAATGCCAGTCACTTGCTTGCCTCAGGACCAATCAAAAAGAGTTAAACTTTAAAAACCAGAAAGGGATTTAAGGGATTTTAACTAAAACTTATGCAGTTAATTAAACATCACCTATTTAGAATGCTTTCCTTATTTGTGGCTTATAATTGAAAGATACCGTACTCCTAAGAAAGGTACAAAGATTACCACAAGATCAATTGATAATGATCTCATCCTTAATTCATTCCATGCACGTATTCGGTTAAGTAGCTTAAGTAAGTGATAGTGGTTGTAACTTAAATTCAAGTATATGAGTGGGAAAATATTTGAATTTAGGTGAAATTAACACAAATGTTAAATATTGACCGAGAAACGAGTTTAGTTGGTATTGGATAATTTATTTGATTTGAGATTTGGGTTTCTAAACTGCATATGTAAATCGGTAGGTATAGATACAGTAAACAAAATATACATAAATACAGTCCCATATTTATTGTCTACAATATGTTACCCAAAATGCACATGGAATTGGAATGTGACAATGATAAACAATAACTTTCTATGTTATGAGATGGGGGCAGGGGTTCTGGAATCTACAAACTATTAAAAAATTCATTCATTGCATCTCATCTTTAAGATGCAATATTCATCAATATATTTGCAATATTTACTTAGTTTTGCTTTTATCTCATTCAAGTGAGTGGACAGTTTGCCAACTTTATGTGGACTTTCATTATGAGTCTTCACTATGCCTATTCACATTATTACTAAAACAATGGAAATTAAGTTAATATGACCATGCCCCTTATCATTGTAATCACTACTTTTATTTTGGCATTTTTCTACTCAATTTTACAAAAGTAAACAAGCAAAATGGGAAAAGAAAAGTCACATAAATGCTTCGGTGTAAGGGAAAAACAGATATTGCTAAAAATAATCTTCTGTCAGTATCACAGCATCTATTCATTGGTCAGCCAATGAAGTTCAGAATTTGACACACCGTAACATTCTTCCGTATGCCAAAGTGCAGAGTGTTCCAACAACAGATGATCCCCTAAATGTATACTGTTTTATTTTCCTGTGCTAAATAGTAATAAGATACCAAAGAATGTGAGAAAGCGGAGGGAACGTTGCCTAAGATTTAGAGATCACTCCCAGTGTAATATCTGTAGGTTGTCAGCATTACTGGTAGGTTCAGTGGCTGCTTCCTGTGTGTAGTAGCCTGTGTTATGTGACCTGAAAGGTGAGAGAGGAGCAGAGTTTGCTGTACCCAGAAGTAAAAAGGCAATCCATACAGTGTTTAGTGGCTTGCCAGATAAATCTTCCTTGACTGATCACAATTCTGAAAGTTGTGACATGGCTCCTTGGTATTGTCTTTGAGGGATGGGTGTCACAGTGAACAAATCACAGATTAGAATTCTGCTAGGAGATTCTAAAGTCTTTGAGTGGATAACTGGGGGATGTAAGCTTAACTCTTAAATAAGCTTGAAAACAGTTCAATGTTTTATATTTGAATAAGCAATAGATGTTTACAGAAGAAAAAAATAAAATTCAGGTTACCAAGTAAATTAAAAGCAAACAAAAAATAAATACAAAAGTGACCCATAATCTAATCATCCAGAAATAATCACTGTAGCCAGATTGGCAAATTTTCTTTCTGGAATGTTTGTAGGCATCTATAGTTCTATTCGGATCTACATTTATCTATAGTACATCTATTTAGGCATACCAATACTTTTTCTCCACAAAATGGTGTCCCTTTATTCTGAAACCTACCATTTTGCATAGAAATAAATGACGTACATATTTTATGTCACTGACTACACATTTGTCGTCTTCATAAGGACTTCTTGGCATTCGTTTCTTAGGCTACGCCTTGGTAGATATAACTACTAAATAGCCTCCAATATAAGCAGTGGTGCAACTTGCTTTCTTGTACATACAATCTGTTCATTAAATAAATAATTTTCTTAGGATAAGATTTTCAGACATCGAAACGATAGGTTCAAATTATTATTATTATTTTACATTTGGGGGTGGGGTGCACATGCTTGTTCATTACATGGACATATTGTGCAGTGGTGGGGATTGGATCTCAGGTGACCCATTCCCCAGAGAGTGAATATTGTACCCCATAAGTAGATGCTGAACCCTATTCCCCTTTCCTGCCTTCCCCCTTATTTGTCTCCAGTGTCTATTATTTCCATCTTTGTGACCATTTTGCTCCCACATATGAGTAAGAACATGTGGTGTTTGGTTTTCTGTTTCTGAATCAGTTCACTTATAGTTGATATGTATTGAGGAATTGTCATTTAGAAAAGTTGTGTCAATTTATTTGCTTACAGGCAGTATATGAGAGAGCCTGCTCTAATCAGATATTATGCAACACAAGGCTTAGCATTTTTAAAAATTGTTTTTATTGTCTTAATTCTTTTTAACATACGGTAGATGTTACTAAGTTGCATTTTTGTTTACTAAGTAAGTTTGAATTATTTTCATGTCTTTTTTCTTTGCCTCTTTATATCCATTGGGTGTGATTTCTCCTATTACTCTGCAAGTTATTTGCTTATTTACTTATTTATTTTTTAATTTGTTCATTCATGTATTACTCATGTATCGATTCATTTACTTGAGATCTCTTATTTAATATGTGTTACAATGCCATCCCACCCCACACTCCCAGTTTATGATACGTCTTTTGACTTCATTCATGATATTTTGTGACATATAGAAAGTATTCATTTTTATACAGCAAAATTTGTCAGTCTTTTTTGTTATGATTTCTGACCTTAACTATTTGAGATATCTGTGAGTTCATGCATACTCATGCAAAATACTACATTCTGCATACTCATACAAAAATACAATAGTGGCTTAGAAACTGCCTCTCCTAAAACTATGACAATGTCAGCTGCAGTGAGAGTTAATGAAGTCGGGGTAGAGTCTTTCAGTGTTCAGATGAGAAAGAATTAGAAGAATGGCAAAGTTGAGCATGATGCCATTATAGATTGACTTGTGTCCCTCTCAAAATCCCTGTGTTTTATCCCTAACCTACCATGTGACTTTATATGAAGATAGTGCCTTTAAGGAGGTAATTAGAGTTAAATGATGTCATAAGGGTGGGGCCCTAATCTGATAAAACTGGTGTCAGATTATAAGAAGAAAAGGAGACACCTGTACTCACTCTCTCTCTGCCATGTGAAGACAGTGAGAATGTGGCAATCTGCAAGCCAGGAGGAGAGAGCTCACCAGAAAACACCCTGCCAGCACCTTGATCTTGGATCTCCAGGCTCCAGAACTGTGATAAATTAAATCTCTCTTATTTAAAGCCTCCAGTTATGACAACCACACAGACTAATATATGTAGGCTGATGCAGTTTCCAATTGTAGAGAACACAATTCTAAGGTGTTCCATGAAATGCTCGCTTGGCCCTGGTGCTTGTATCTACACACCCTCTCACAGTTGTTCACTCAAGCACTTATTTTGGTGCTGCTGCAGTGGGGTTTGCTGATATTACTAAGACCCTGAATCAGTTTCCATTCAAACAGGGAGATAATCTGGGTGGAGCTACATAATCATGTGAGCTGGCCTGTTTCTGCCAGCTGGTCACATGTTGAGAGACATTTTGGAAGACCTGGAGGAAAAGAAACATCCTTGTTGTAAGCTGCCTGTGGGGACATGTGGTAAGGAACTGCAGTACTTCTAGCTGAGCTAAAGGGAACACAAGGAACTCAGACCCACAATGACCAAGCAATGAGTTCTGCCTACAGCCAATGAACACTGGAAGAGGACTCCAAGCCCCAGAAAGAAATGCAGCTCAGCCAACCTCATGGGACCCTGAGCCAAGCTGAGTCCAGACTTCTGACCTACAGAAACTGGGAGATAGTACATTTATGTTGTCTTAAACTGCTAAGTTTGTGGTAATTTGTTACTTGAAATAGAAAATGGATGTGCCCATGTTTGCATCCCTGCAGGTAAGGGGGTCACTGGCTCTTCAGCCGGGGCTCTGTGCTTATAGGGGCTTGACCAACGGTGCAGCTGTACTTGAGTGATGGTCCCACCTTGCTCCTCAGTGGTTTCAACTGTATGGTTGGCCTTGTATTGTTTTCGACTCCAAGAGCTCACCAAACATAGATCAAAAGTTTAGTGTTCTCAGCATGAGAAACCTACGTATGTGGACGGCCGACTGTATATATGAATGGAATTTCTACCAGGTGAAATTTGCTGGGGCATCCATAAAAAGCAAAATGATAGACAAATAGCAGGTTACTGAGAAGTCATCTATAGCTATTTGAGGCTCACCGTGGGTAATAAGAGGAACACAGGAAAATGTCTCTGTCTTGTGGTGTAAATATTGTTGTTGGGGCCTAGGTTTACAGCCACAAAGCAGTAGCAGGTATCATTGAGCAGTATAGCCTGAATGTAATGCTTTGAGCAAGCCACTGCCTCTATGCAGAGCCGCCACATGTTTCTAGGAGCCCACCCCGTATCCTTCCCGGCCTTCTCTTGCCCATCTCTCCATTTCTTCTACAATTACCATCTTCACATGTTCCATGTGCTTTTCTGACTCCATTTCTTTGTGGCATAGGGCGGACTTCTCATTCAAGGTCCAGCTGAAATACCATCTTCTCTATAACGTCATCCCCAATTTCCTGGAACTAAAAATCAATCCCACACCACTTCTAGTGTGCTTTGCTGACCAGCAGAATGTTTTTAAAAATGCTGTAGGCAGCGATTCTTACCAGTGTGTGTCCTGGGATGGTGAATCCTGTGGCCATTCCTCACTGATTTTGTCCACTCTTCTTTCCCTTCTTACAGCACCTGGCCTGACGCCAGTTCTTTAGCAGGTGCTCAATATGGGTTTGTGGAAATCCATCAGAGGGTTATTGTCTGGATCAGATTGGTGTTTTTCCTACCTGAATAACCCTGTTTAAGAATTTCACATAACCTCTGTGTTTGGCCTGCATTATTCATATAAATAGGCCTTGGGTCTGCCTATTAAAGCTGCTTGTATTGGAGAAAGACTGGTTAATATGTCAATATGTCATAAAAATCAAGGAAATTGGGTGGTGAGACTAAGCCAAAGGGCTGTCGAGGAGGTGTCCTGCCTACTGTCCAGACTTCTTTTTTCTCCATGCAGTGAGTTCCTTTCTTTGACGAATGAAGCTGGTATCTAGTTACAGGTGTCATGTCTGTCTGATTTTGCTCCAGGCAGCCTTCTCATGTCTCCACACATCTGAGGTGTTTCAGATAAGGAAAAAAGAAAACCCTCCTGCATAGATTTTGGAATAGTTTTATTTCCTTGCCCCTGTTTGCCATGACTTCTCCTGTCTGGCAAACATGGGAATCCACTAAAGGCCAGGAACATTGCACTCCTTCCCCTTCCATCCTCATTAAATCTTGACTGTTCTTTGCAGACTCCATCCAATATAACAAAAGTTTGATCATGAAGTCTCAGGCAAAAGTGAGAGATCGAGGAGGTCTCCATAATTCTTGCTTCTATCTCTATCTCTCTATTTTCTCTTGCTCACTTGTTTCTCCCCCCCCCACACACACACATACCACACACTCTCTCTCTCCATCCCTCTCTCTCTCTTTCTACCTCTCTCTCTCACACACATCTCTCTCTCTCTCTCTCCCTCTCTCTGCCTTTTTATTTCTGTGAATGAATACAAGTATAAGCGTAGGACTAAAAGAAAAAGTTTAAAAAGAAACCTACCAAACTATTGTTACCAACTTACCTGCAGATCAGGTGAAGGAGCTTTTACTTTTTATTTTATTATTTTCTGTATTTGCCTTTTTAAAAAAAATTTTTTTTATTATGGTATTATGGGGTACAGTTAGGGGTTAGGCATACAAAATTGCTTTGTTCAGGCACCCTTGATGATAAGAGGTGTCTCCCCATCCCCAGAAAGATATTTATCACCATTAATCCCATCCCCCCCCCCATAGTTTCCCACCACTGTCAGTCATTTTCTTGTGGTAATACGTTGGATGATCAAGGTCTACTATATGAGTGAGAACATGTGATACTTAGTTTTTTGTTTCTGTGAGAGGTCACTCAGTATTATGGACTCT
>CAUYQG010083669.1:0-27374 GCA_963574415.1 Tarsius wallacei
TAGCGCGCGCCTGTAGTTCCAGCTACTTGGAAGGCTGAGGCGGAAGGATCGCCGGAGCCCAGCAGGTCGAGGCTGCGGTGGCCGGGAGCGGCCACTGCACTCCAGTCTGGGTGACAGAGTGAGATTCCAACTCAAAAAAAATAAAAAATAAAAAAAAAAAATAAAGAAGTAAAAGAAAATGCAGAATAGAGAAAATATTCAATTATATTATATAGGGACGTGAAAAAGAGAAAATTGAAATTATAGCCTGAGCTATAACTGCTGAAATAAACTTAAGCACTAATTATGCTAGATTATTGAGTGTATCATATTCCTTCTATATGTCATTCATAGTCAAATGTTCTAAAATAATTTAATGAACATAATCAAGTGTTAAAATACTCTTAGGATTAAGTTTTATTATTCACCTTTTTCTACAAACATGGGGATTGTGATCCAATGAAGTTAAGTGTTTTTCCTCACTGAAAATTTCATTATGGAACACAAACTTTTTTGGCTGATGACTGGTGTTTTCCATAAGGAATTTTGAATTTTTTTGTGAAAACATTATAGGTTTTGGAACAGTGTTTAATGGCAACAAAAAAATTAAAGATGGCAGAAAGACTCGGGATAGGATATGTGAGTACAGATATAATGGCATTTCATAGGACTTTGGATTTATAAACTGTAGTCTGTGTGGACAAGATAGGCACAAGTATTGAAAAAGTAAATGTGGATGTGATGATCAAACGTTATTCTTTATGACTATTCCTAATAAAGGGCAGATGATGGGACAAAGAGGAACATAATTTGATGGAGTGTGAATGATAAAATATTTGGATGTTGAGAAAAGGAACTGTGAAGCAAAGAGATAAGGATTATATGTAGTTTTGTGCTATAGCTGCCTAGTTTTCTGCATTTACATTGAGTTTCTGTTGTAGATATGAATGTCTCCTTTATATAATATTCTTAGTATAAATAAAATCCATAAATTATTTGCTCGTGAGGATAGACAGACATGTTTGATTTTGAGGTGTGGTGTGGTATTACTTTTACCTTATGTAGTTTATATTGTTTTTGTTCAAATTATAATATGACCATATTTCTTTATTTATATTTTTATATTGTTTTTGCTCAAATTATAATATGACCATATTTAAGTGGAGAAAATGTGTGTGTTTGTGTGTGTGCATATGTGTGTCTGTGCATACGTGTAAGGAAGGACACTTTCATCTCTGTATATCCCTCCTGTGTCTGCTGCTTTTTGCTTGCCAGTTTTTCTTTGTCTCTATCATTTTGTCATTGAACCCATCTGTGTAGAAAATAGAATGCTTGGTTTTACCATTTTTAATTATTTTCTATTTTTGTCTCCCTAAATTGTTTTCACCTTTAGAATTAAGGCTCAAGTATAAGGCATTTTAGTTCTCACATTCAAGAGGTGTTTCTGCTTTCTTTTCCGTCCGTTTGTCCATATGTTTACTAGTTTCTGATAGGCTGTGCGGGGAGACAGCAGTTTACTATCTGTGTGTGTGTGAAATTAGCTAATTGGTGTTAGCAGAAATATTTTCACATGTTTTATAAGCAAAGTGCAGCAAGGTATATAAATGTAGATATGATCCAGACACGCGCACACTCACGACTGTCACTGCTCATGCATAGGCGCTCAGAAGTAATTAATGTTAATAAGATTTTAATGTGCTTGTGAGATCATAATGAGGAGAAATGAATGCTCTGATTAGGAAAAGGTAACTGTGTGTGTGTTTTGGCTTAGAACAAGATTTCAATTTTTATAAACCGCAATTTTAGAACTTGTTTGTGATTGCATCAATTGGTTTTTATTTTCAAATTAGAGGTCTGTTTAGCCATTTGAATGATTAACCAAATAAATGGGTGAAACCCTGATCATAAGGAATGGTGCAGGTTTTCATTTGCAAGGCAATGTTAGTGTACAGCAAGGCTGTGATGTCTTTTGTCAATGTACCATTTTAATGTTGTTTTTTAAAAAATGCTTTTCCAGAAGCCACTTGTGGAGACAGTACTTGTTTTTATAAATGTAGATGTCATCTATATGTTCCAGAGACACCAATCAGATACTGTTGACTATTGTGTCCGAGATACATTCCTGCCGGTCAGTGATGATGTATTCTGTGTCCAAATAATCTATGTTATTCTTCTCAAAATGTTTATTTGGAAAAATGTAATATTTTTATTCATAAACATACTGTTTACAATTTTAGAGGCTTGATATATGTTATGGTAAAGCAAAGGTAAGCAAAGATGCTGTCTCATAATGGACTCAAATGCTAGGCAGTCAACAGCTACATTATAGACTGGCTTAAATCCAGCTGGACACCAGGGGTCCTTCTCCACAACAAATTTTCTGAAAATATTGTTTACAGAGCTTTGGCATACATTTGCATTATTATTATTTTTAATTATAGGATAAATCTAAATATCTACTAAGGGCCCTTGCCCTGTAGCACATATAAATCATTTTAAAATATAAATTGTGGATTGAGATATTCAAGGATCATAATCCCTTTTAAAAGTAAGCCTCTGGAAGGCTGAGGCGGAAGGATCACCGGAGCCCAGCAGGTTGAGGCTAAGGTGACCAGGAGCGTGCCACTGCACTCCAGTCTGGGCAACAGAGTGAGACTCCAACTCAAACAAACAAACAACAGCAACAACAACAAAAAACAAAGTAAGCCTCATCGTCCTGAAATGCAAGAAAAAATCTTAGATAGGAATTGGGATATGAGGTAGTGTCATTTATTTCCAACCATATCCTATAGATGTGTGGTTTAAGCTCTCCCAGGTTTTGGTTATGTTGCTGAGATCTTTTTGCTGGGTTTTAAAAATGAGTATGAAGAAAGAAAAGGTGTTAGAGTTTGTTCTACTGAACAGTTTTGATATTTCTGTGATTCCCATAGGTGTTAGATATCACTTTCTGCAGAATCCTAAGAATAATGATTAGCAGATCAAAAGATGTATCTGCCTTTAATATTGTTTAGTTGACTTTTTTGGGTATTATTACACTTAGTTTTCCCACTTTCAGTTTGTAAAGGAATTCATCAGTGTTTCTTCTAGTACTTACATGATATCCTAGAGTAAATTTTTCTATATAATCAGATATATTTCTATATTTTTCTAGTCTATGTCATTAGTTTGTTTTATGCATGTGAAATTATTACATTATTTTAATTATAGAAGCTTTTAAACATATTTTAATATCTGAATGTCAGCCTCTTTCCCCACTGCCACCATTAGTCTTTTTCAGCATTTTCTGGCTTTTCTTGCTTACTTATTATCCCAAATGAACTTTCTAATCAACTAACAGCCATTGAGGAAAAAGAAAAATGTGGATGGTATTTTTATTGGAATTATAATAAATTCATGAATTAACATCAGGACAATTAATGACTTTATGAGGGTGAGTCTTCTTTTTATTTTATTTTAAAGATGTAGAGTACAATTTAGGTTTAGGTATACAACGGTGAGTCTTCTTATCTAAGAACCTGCTTTTTCTTTCAGCTGCTCAATAACTTTTGTGTATTTTAGAAGTTGTATATAGTTTTTCTTATTAGGTTTAAACATTTGTTTTTAAGTCTACCCCTTGGTATTCTGTTCATTTATTTATATCTGTGTAGTTACTTTCTTACATACTTACTATCCTAAACAGGGTCTTCTCTTCCATAATATTTTCTAACTTCATTTCTGTACAGGAAGGCTGTTGATTTCTGTATGTTAACTTTACTGTGTCCTACTTTGCAAGATTCTCTTATTGTTTGTGGTAGCCTATGGTAAATTTGAGTCCTTGTTCTACCACAGTGTTTGGTATCTGTAAGATTATGGACAAGTTATTCTGAGTATCTTGGTCAGTTTGGGTTGCTATAACAAGAAACTATAGGTTGGGTAGATTATAGACAAAGGAAATTTATTTCTCACAGTTCTGGAGACCAGAAGTCCACGCCAGTGGTCAGGTTCTGGTAAGGGCCCTCTTCTGGGTTGCATACTGCTAACTTCTTGTTGTGTCCTTACCTAATGGAAAGAGATCAAGCTAGTTCTGTGGGTTCTTTTTTATATAAAGGCACTAATTCCATCTATGAGGGCATTTCTCTCATGACTACATTACCTAATTACCTCCCAAAAGCCTCATTTTCTAATGCCATTACATTGGAAGTAGAATTTCAACATATAAATTTGGGACACAAACATGTGTATTTTCCTAATCTGTAAAATGTAGATAAGAAAGCCAAACTTCCCTGAATGGTGGAAAGTGAATAAGTAAATAAGATCATATAGTAAAGCACGTAATATTTTGCCTCTCACATAGTGGCAATATTAACCATGGCCAGTTCTTCATTTTCACACCCCCCCCAACACACACACATATTATTAACCTATCTATTCTTACTGATAGTATTGTTCTATACTTAGCATAAATGTATGAAGTATATCTCATGGTGATTTAAAGTATTCATAAAATAATCTGTAATTTTCCAATATAGAAATTAGCTGAGGGTGAAGTAAGGCTCCATCAATGGAGCATGGGAAAGCTTTATTTAAGGTATGGATGAAATTAAGAGGAGTTATAAGGATGAAGAATAAATTCTCTAAAACAACTGAAGTTAAAATTTATATACAGTTTAGAGTTTAACAGAGTTCTGGTTTAGAACTCAGTATAATTATTCCTTCACGACTTCATACTGCTCTTTTATTCATTCATTCATATCAAAAACAACATAGAGTACCTATTAGTCATAAAGCGTTGTTCTGGATAGCGTGAGATATACAAATAACAAAATTAGCTAGAATTCTCTGTTTAAGTAACTTAGTAGATGATTCATTCAGACAGGGAAACAACCAGGTTATATACATAGATTTGGGAGCCAGATTTTCTGGTTTGAATTCCTGCTCTGAAACTGATTAGTTGTTTGACTTTAGGCAAGTTATTTAGCCTGTCTTTCAGCTTCCTTATCTACAAAATAAGGATAAAAGTAGTCCCTATTATATAGGGTTGTTCTAAGGATTAAATGATCTCATACATGTGTAGCATTTAGAGAAATAACATAGTAAACTCTATTCAAGGTACTAATTTCTGTTTTTCTGGAATGACACTTAGAAGTAGGAATGTTGAATCATATAATAGTTCTATTTTTTTTTTTTTAAGGAAACTTTATACTATCTTTCATAGTGGCTGCACCATTTTGCATTCCTGTCAATAGTATGCAAGGGTTCAAATTTCTCTGCATCCTCACAAACACTTGGCTTTTGTTTTATTAATAATCATCCTGACAGGTGTGAGATGATATCTTATTGTGGTTTTGATTTGCTGTACTATGATAATGATTAGTGATATTGAAGATTTTTTTTTATATCTGTTGTTCATTTGTATGTCTTCTTTGGAGAAATCTCTATTCAAGTCTATCTTAGTCTGTTCAGGTTGTTGTAACAAAATACCATAGACTAGGTAATTTATAAACAATAGAGATATATTTTTCACAGTTATAGAGGCTGGGAAGTCAGGATGAAGGTGCCAGCAGATTCTTTGTCTGATGAGATCCTGTTCCTCATAGATATCACCTCCTATGCCCTCACATGGTAGAAGGGCAAACAGTCCCTCATATCTCTTTTATAAGATCACTAATCTCATTCATGAGGACTCTGCCCTCATGATTTAATAATCTCCTAATGGCCCCATTTTAATATCATCACATTGCAATTAAGTTTCAACATATAAACTTATGGGGATGGGTAACATTCAGACCATAGCAAAGTCTTTTACCCGCTTAAAAAAATTAGGTTATTATTTACTTATTTGCTATTGAGTTTTATGAGTTTCTTATATATTTTGAATATTAACTACTTATAAGATATATAGTTTACAGGTATTTTCTCCTATTCCATAGGTTGTCTTTTTATTCTGTTGTTTGTTTCCTTTGGTATGCAGAAGATTTTTAGTTTGATGTATAGTCCCACCTGTTTATTTTTGGCTTTATTGACTGTATTTTTGATGCTATATTCGTGAAGTCATTGCCATGACTAATGTTATGAACCTTTACTTCTACATTTTCTTCCAGAAGTGTTAAGGTTTCAGGGCTTACGTTTAAATCTTTAATCTATTTTGAGTTTATTTTTGTGTATGATGTAAGATATAGGTTCAGTTTCATTATTTTGCATGTAAATATTTATTTTTTCCAGCACCATTTGCTTCTGGGCTTTGTATTTTGTTCTTTTGATGTATATGTTTATCTTTATGCCAGTACTATCCTGTTTTGATTACTGTTGTTTTGTAATGTGTTTTGAAATCATGAAGTGTGATACCTCATCTTTGCTCTCAAGACTGATTTGGCTAGTCATGGTGTTTTGTGGTTCCATAAGAATTGTAGAAATGTAGAATTAATTCTGTAGATCACTTTGGCTAGTATGGGTATTTTAACAATATTAAGTCTTCCAATCCATGAGCACAGGGCATCTTTCTATTAGGTTGTGTTGTCTTTAATTTCTTTCATCAGTGTCTTGTAGTTTTCAGCATACACTTTTTAACATCCTTAATTAAGTTTATTCCTGAGCATTTTATTCTTCTTGGTGCTATTTTAGATGGGATTATTTTCCTAATTTCTTTATCAGATGGTTCCTTGTTAATGTATAGAAATGCAACTGATTTTTATATGTTGATTTTGTATCCTGCAACTTCACTATATTTATTTATTTGTTCTGACAGGTTTTTAAAAATGGAGTCTTAATGGTATTCTGTATATAAGATCATGTCATCTGCAAACTGGGACAGTTTTACCTTTTCCTTTCCAATTTGGATTTGTTTTGTTTTTTCTTGCTTAATTGCTCTGACTAGGAATTCCAGTACTATGTTGTATAGAAGTAGGAAGAGTGAGCCTTGCCTTGTTCTTGATCTTAGAGGACTAGCTTTCTGTTTTTCACTGTTGAAAACTGATATGTAGGTTTTTCATATATGGAGATACTTTCCTTCAATTCCTAACTTGTTTATCAAAATGAATTGAAATCAGAATCTCAAAGAGATGTTAGCACTCCCATGTTTACTGCAGCACTATTAACAATAGCCAAGATGCAGAAACAACCTAAATGACCTTCTGCAGAATAACGGATAAAGAAAACTTGGTATATACACACAATGGAATATTATTCAGCCTTATAGAAGAAGGACATTCTGCAATGTGGAGCAACATGCATGAAACTTGAGGACATTACGCTAAGTGAAATAAGCCAGTCATAGAAAGACAGATATTGCATGATTTAACTTAAATGAAGTATCTAAAGCAGTTAAATCCGTAGAGTTGAAAAGTAGAATGGTGATTTCCAAGAGCTGAGGGGAGGAAGATTTGGGGAGTTACTAATCAACAGGTTACTAATCAATGAAATTTCAGTTAAGCGAGATGCTTAAGTTCTAGAGATCTGTATAGCTTCGTACCTATAGTCAACAATACTGTACACAAAAATATAGTTCACTTAAATATTTACTAAAAGGATAAATCTCATATTAAATGTTTTTACCACAATAAAATTAAATAAATAAAATAACATAGGCTTCAATAAATGTTAGTTAACGTTAATATTATTATTAGTGCAGGAAAGTTGATGCCATAATAAGTTCAAAATAATACGGTATTATAGAGAATGACAATATTCTTTCTACTCTGGGGACATTTGAGATCGGGGAAACTTATTAAATGAAGTAATGTTTAAACCAGAGGTCCCTACCTTTTTGGCATCAGGAACGATTTAGTGGAAGACAATTTTCCCATAGAATGGAGGTGGGGGTGACCATCAGGCATTGGATTCTCATAAGGAGAGCACAACCTAGATCCCTGGCATGTGCTGCTCGCAATAGGGTTCGCGCTCCTATGAGAATCTAACGCCCCAGCTTATTCACTTCCTGCTGTGCAGCCAGGTTTCTAACAGGCCAGGGACTGGCACTGGTCGGTGTTCAGGGGTTGGGGAACCCTGAACTTTGAAGTTTGATTTCTATAGGGTAAGAGAAAAATATAGAATAGTGGAAGTGAGTAAAAATTAAAACTTTTGGGGACTTTGTAGTCAGCAATATCTATATCTGAAGCCTGACTCCACTCCTCTTAGTAGTGTGGCCCTGAGTAAAGCAGGCTCTATTTAGCTTCGCCCTTCTTGGTTAATGGTCTGGTAACTCTCTCCAGGCAGTAAAGCTACAGTAATAGAGGGAACACCCTCGTTTTCATTTTCCCAGCGATCTCTGTGCTGTGCTACCTGTTGACCAATGTTTGTAAACCAGTGTTTTGTATATCTTGGCCAGTTTTTTAATTGCTTAAGGCAGAAAGTAAATCCTGTTTCTGTTACTCCATAATTTTCAGAAGCAGAAGACCAACGTATTACTGTTTTACTTTTCTCCTCAATGAGTTTAAGACTTATTATCTAATTCTGTTGGCACTTTGCAGTTAGTTATCTTCATACTCACTACACATCATTACAATTTCTAGTTTGCTTATCTGCTTCATCGCTACACTGTATTCTTTGAGAACAGGGACTATATCTGGATCATCTTTATCCCTACTACCAACCCACTACCAAGTGGGGATCAAGAACATATCAGCCAGCTAATGAGTATCTTTTATATATATGATCTATATTCGGTGAATTGTAGTTCAGTGCCATACTGTGAAAGACTTTGAATGCTATGCTAGAGGTGTATTTTATTCTGTAAATATCTCAAGATTTTTGAGGAGGTGAGGGAAATTCCTTTAACCTTTTTTTTAAAAATAGAAGGTAACTCTCAAAGCATAAATAAAGATGAAAGAGGTAAGAGGATGAAAACAATTAGATTACTTAGTATTCAAAGCTATAATAATGGAAATACAAAGAGAATTGACAAGACTTGGTCATTGATTGGATGGGTACTGCTCAAAGGAAGGGTGAGAAAAATTACGACTCAGATTTTCACTAATGGTGGACCAACTTCATCAGAATGACATATTAGGTTTTTTGGTCTTCATTAGAACCTGAATGAAGAATTTTAACATAAAAATTTGAAAGCAAAATTTCATAGTGCAAAGAAGTAATTAATGGTAGGGATTTATCTAAATTATGTTTTAGTATATTTACTAGAATAGAGTTTGAATTTTAATTATTTTATAATGGTTAGGGAAAAATGAATTACAGTTTTAATTTTATTGTATAGGGATAATTTTCAATTATACTACCAATATTATTACCTCTTTATACACATTTTTCCTCATTATTTTATATATGTGTATATATACACACACATATATATATACATATAAAAATATACACACACACACACACACACACACATATATATATAATATATAATTTTTTTCCCTCCTACTAGTTTTAGATTTTTCTGAAAAATTGCTTCATTTGTCTTTAGAATGTGTTGGTAATGAACTCTGGGCTAAAAGTTAATTTTGTGCCATTGAATGGTATAGCACCTATAGTCTGATTTTGAGTGAGAATTCAGTTTTCTCAAATATATTTTAACTTTGCTTTGTGATAGAGTTTTCATTCATATTGTTCTCTCTCTTTGAGAGAGATTGGAGGAGCTACTGAGAGAATGGAAGAGATGGAGTAGGAGTGGGAAATAAAATAGAACAATTATGGAAACCTTCATTGCCAAACATTTATTTGTAAAATATAACAGTATCTATTGGAAAAGTTAAAACACTTGCAACAAGATCTTGTTTTCAGTGGTTTGAAGGAGAGTAATTGGAACTAATGGGTTGAATATATGGAAAATAAATATTTCTTTCAATGACTTCTTTTCACTTTGGCATAATCTTCTAAGAAAGCAATGCTTTTCTTAAAGTGTGATCTGACCTGAAATAAATGAAACAATGTTTGAATCAATAACAGCATCCTGACTGGATAGGGGAATATTTTTGATACTGTTTTCCAATTTTCATTTCAGTTTCTTGCACAATTTGTTATTCCTGTTGTAGAGAATGGCACAATGACTACCATTTATTGAATCACCCTTTGTGCTCTAACTAAACTATGAGGTAAATATTATCTTATTATTCTTCCCAACAATCTCATAAGACAGATATTATTTTCATTTTATTAATGAGGAATTTAAGGCTAAATGTGGTTAACTAACTTCCACAAGGCCACACATCTAGTTATACGGAATTCATCTGAATCAGTGAGATAACTAGCAAAAGAGATTGCTAAGTCTAATGTGTGCACTGATATGGGCAATGAAAGGAGACTCTCACATTTATCCTGTACACAGAAGAAGATGAAATTTTGGAACAGGATTGTGAAAGGGGTAGGGAAAGAGGATCACTGTTCCTGTTTTTTACTGCTAGGAGTGAACTTGTCAGAAAAGGGTAGGCTAGTATTCCATTGCAGATTAGTCTTTCTAAAAATTTAGGTGCTGCTGTTGGCACTCCTTTAGACATTGATTTCCAAGGCAGCTGAAGATCTGGATTATGCCTTACTGTGACCAGTTGGAGGGATAGTAGCAATGGCAGTTGCAGGGAAGATTCTTATGATTTTTAATTCTATTTGGAACACCTTTTGTGGGCAAACTCTTACCTGGCACTGCTGTTCTAGATTGTTAGAGCCCATGGGACCTACTGCCATGTAATGAGTGTCCTGTCAATTTCACCACTAATTTAACCTCAAAATCTGTGGCTTTAACCAGAGTGCTACTTTGTATGAAATCATATTTATATTCTGTGTACCTACATCAATTTCAGAAAAGCCCAACACCTATTCCTGCATACAACTTTAAACTCTGGAGTAATATTGAGCTTTAATGCAGAAGAAATAATTATATAATATGATCTCTTACCATAAACCCTCAAAAACATATGAACGATTATAAATTCTTGAAGTATTTTTTAATCACAAGAATTTTTAACCTGAATGAATTGTAGAGATTAAAAAAAAAACAAAACGATTCTCTCAGGTTCCTCTATAAAGAAGTCTAGTTTATTGCTTTAGTTTCAAAAGAATAGTTTTCTAAGTATTTCAAAATGTCCGGCTAGCTGCCCCTTCCATTCTCTTTGGAAGCTTCTTTGTCATCCTCATGGCACATCCCTCTGGCATGCATGACCAGCTGCAAGCTAAACCCTGTGGAATAAGAATTCTTTCATCCCTTTGTGTGATGTGTTTCATTTTCAGAGTTTGGATGATCCTCTTCGGCAGCAGCAGCAGGCATTGTTAGTTTCAATAGGCGGCCTGGATGCACAAGAACAGTCATCATAGAGAGACAGGCTCTCAGGGTCCGTCCCTTCATGTCATGGTGCTGTGTTAGATCACTTTCCTCTGCTGGATTAATGGCCAGAGAAAAAGGGAAACAAACTGTACCCAAAGGAATCCAATTAAAGCACTTGAACTTCACTGACGTCCATCCTATTGTTTTCTTAACTTCCTGACCTATGATTAATAATTCTGACCAGTGAAAAGCAATAGCATAAACATGAGACTTATCTTCAATTCCCTATTTTATTTAGTTTGTGAAGGCACCAAAATTTTACTGTGTAAAATGGAATAATGGTTTGTGTTTGGTGTAGTTGATTTTTTTTTTTTTTTTTTGGCTAATCTTTCTGTTTCCTAATATCCTCACCAAAGTCACTTCCAGGACTTCCTTATGAAACTGTGTGGTTTCCAGAATTTTATCTCTGCTCACAGACTAAATTACAGCATTAGTTCATTCTGGGCACTTTTGCTTTCTTGACTCTCCAATTGATCTCGCTTCCATGCCTATGATATTCTTTTCCTGGTTAATCGTGAATTCTCTACTTCTGTTCTTCCATCCATGCCATTATAAGTAGGAAAGTAATTTAGGCCTTGGGATCTCAACCTTGTCATTTGTGAAATGACCTACCCTGACTCTGAAGTTCTGTGTCCAAAATATAAACTAGGATTTCCATTAATAATAATTTATATGTGTAAGATGATTGATAGTTTGCAGAGTGTTTTCATATATTTTATGTAATTCTGACTATGGTTCTGTGAGATGGAGAGAACAGATATTATTGTCCCTTTATTTCAGATAAGGATAGTGTAGCTCAGAGAAGTGAAGTGATTTACTTCATGTCAAATAAGTAGTAACTGGGTGAACCTGAACTTTAAATTCAGAGTTTTTTTCCACAAATAGGGAGACAGTTTCTTTCTTAAAATCTAATTTTATTCATTTATTCATTTAAGATTTTTTTTGTGTGTGAGAGTATATATATTTATGGTTTGGGTAGTGGTCTCCTTAAATTGGGGTGGAAATTTTTGTCTTAGTTTTTGTCAGTGAAGGAGTCTCCTCAAATTTCTAACCAAAGAAAGATAAGAAGGAATGTATTACTTTTCTAGTATAGAATTGTGGTGTCATTGTAAATATTTCTACCAAATTTGTATTTTTCGATTGTAAATCATTCTGCCAAAAACTTAATACAGCTACTAAATAGTATTTTTTTTGCAGTTATATAGAATGATAGGAATACAGTGGAAGCCCTCTTAGCCAATCATTGCTTCAGACCAGTAGAATACTCTTTGAAAAAATAATGCATTTCGTTTATCTGTGTACCTGCTGCTGTGCTTACCTGGAGATATTTGTGTTTGTTTTCAAGTTTGTTTATGGAGTTGAATGTACAATTGTAATTTAATTATGCAAACTGATGAAATATGAGTACAAAATATAAAGGGTTGTTGATTTTATGAATGCTTTGAAAAGACTTTTTAAAGGTGAATTGCTAAAACAAATTGCAGTTTAAGTAAGTGTAGGCTAGACAACTGTGAAAGACTGCCTGTGGTGGGGGTGGAAGATGAATGTAAAAAGTCTGGAAGGTTTCTTTGTTCAGCTCGCTTTCCAAGTCCCTTTAAGCTCTCACTGACTTTAAATATACCAAAACTGGAAATCATAGATGATACATTATAATACAGTTTAAGAATAATGTGAAGCTCTCCGTAGCAGAGAAGAGTCAATGATAGCCCTTGGTCCTGCATCAAAAGGTTGGTAAATAGTTTCATTTTTTAACTTCAGATAAGCTAAATACGCTCAAGTTGATTTGGCCAATTTATTTCTGTGTCTTAGGATCCTTTTGTGTAAAATTAGTGTACAAAAATTTTACCTAACAAGGATTTAAAAAATATTTTTAAATTATGAAGATAAAATGAGATGTATACCACCTAGAATAATGCCTGGCACAAATTAGTATGAAAAAAAGTTAGCTATCATCATTACCAACATTCTGAGATCTGAGATCACTGTTCTAGGACTTATGTACACTTACATTACAGATAAAGTATTCTGGGTCATTACTGCCAACTATTGGAATATTTGAGCAGCAAAGCATACGAACTCTGTTTGGGTTAGCAGAGAAATTCTGTTCATTTCCTATCTCTACCCTGCCCTTTACCCCAGCATTTATGAGAAGAAAAAGTTTGACTATAATTACCTGTGTCAGTAAATGCTGAGACCTGAAATTATATGTGAGGCGTAAGTGAAAGGGCTACGTGTAGTCTCCCGTGAAGCCTATCAAAAGGATTGCAATATGAGGAGTTTAAGACATATTGGTAGAGGTGTGTGGCATGTTTGCAGGGCACCTGCCCACACTGAACTTAGATCTAGCCAGTGTGTTTCTGACTTTAATGAACACTAAACTTCACACAGTTCTCTCCCTATTGAAAATATAGAACAAACAAAGGAAAAGAAAAAATAATCTTGACAAGAAAACCTGGTAGTAGCAGAATACTGATTCTATGGTAAGCAATGGACTATATGCCTTAAATTCCTAAATACTTTTGCTGACTGCTAGGTTATAAGTTTTCATTGATGAATCCACACTTAGAAATTGCATTTTTGGTGGAGAATTACACTTTTACCTACTTTCTTTCTGAATGCTGGCACACACGTTTTTGTATAATTTCATATCCTGTTTTCTTCTCTAAGAATGTGCTCCTCAAAGAAAAGAGGCTCATTTTGGGGTTGGAGACAGCACCAATACTGGTTTTGATGTTATAATGGTTGATTCAGTGCTGGTAACATAAAAATGAATGCATTAACAATTTTGTTCCCTAAATAAGCAATGCTGTGTGTTTTCTATTGGTAATTTACAGGGCACTTTCATAATTTTAAAAAATAAACCAAGCAGGCAGAAAATTAGCGTTTGAAGCATTTTCCAAAGTTGAACAACATTTATCTGGTATAATCTAAAGCTATTAAATACACATTTGTTTTCTTCATGATTATAAGTATCACCACTGGTCACTTTCTGGGCCTATTTGGAATTTAGGTCTATTTGTTCTTCAGAGTATAGTCCATCCTTGCCTGTTGTAAAACTTTTGGATAAAAGAAATATTGTCTTTCTACATCTTGCCTCATCATAGCATTGGGATTCCCTCAGCTAATTCCTATCCATGAATATTATTCAAATTCCTTGTCTGTTTTTTCTGTACTCTTATTTTAATTATTATATGTTCTGTCGGTTTCAACTGTCTCCAGTAGTTTGCCCTCAGATGTCTTCATTTATTTTCTTTGTTTGTCTATATGTCATCATTTTTTAACTTGTATACCTCTTTTTAACCTACACTTTTATTCCTTAAGTTTGTTTGTTTAAATTTCACCCATTGTTATAACAATCTAAATTTCATCAATATTTTACATAAAAACAACAGTAGAACTTATAAAAACTAGGCAGTATTTCAGAAAATGGCAGCCTTTATATACTATATACATAGTATGTAACATATACTATACTGTATATACTGTAATATAAAATATACTATATTATACTATATAGTGTACTATGTATAGTATATATATTGTATAGTATATTCTTGTATAATATTTGTACAATGGATAAGGTATCCAGGCTTCTATCTAATGGGGATCTACACACCATACTCTTTTTGTTATACCTGATATTTTTAAAGAGGTAAGATTCAAGAGGATTTTCTTCCCAGACTGGAGTACAGTGGCACGCTCCTGGCCACCGCAGCCTCGACCTGCTGGACTCTGGCCATCCTTCTGCGTCAGCCTTCCAAGTAGCTGGAACTACAGGTGCGCGCTACCACGCCCGGCTAATTTTTTGATTTATTGTAGAGATGAGGTCTCGCCAAATTTCCCAGGCAGGTCTCGAACCTGTGGGCTCAGGCAATCCACTCACCTCAGCCTCCCAAAGCATGGGATTGCAGGCTGAGCCACCGAGCCCTGCCTGTTAAGTACCTTTCTAGGCAGAGAAAAGAAGCAGTCTCAGTTCAGAAATGTTTGAAGTGCTTTCTATTCTTGACTCATACTCCTGGATTGGCCCAGCCCCTTGATATTTTAAATTTTAGGTTGTGTATTAAGGGATTTCTATTACTGGCCCAGGATTCACACTAAACTTCAGGTGATGGGTTAATACCTCACCAGCAGTATTTTGCTACAACAGTTAAATTACAGCAGGCAAGCAAATTGGCTTTACTGCATATTAACGGCCATGAAGTTGATATGGAATAGAAGTATACAACTCAAGTGTATATTCATGTACAATAATGGTGTTCTATTTGTTTAGAAAGCAGTTTGGATCTCATTATAATGATATAAAAGGCAGTAACTTGATCAAAATTCTGGCTAAGAAAGTTTTTATTTCTCTGTACTGGAGGAATATGCTGTGGAGGACAATCTGAAGATAAGAGTACTAACAATAGAATCATCTTTCTTTTACTTATTTTTCAAATAGTGTATGTTTTTATGTTATGCTGAAAATTTTCACTATGGTATCCATTGGATATTTTAACATATTCCTAAATAAAAGTCAGATTGATGTTTCATATAAAGATCTGCTGAAAAAATATGTGTGTTTATGTATATATGTATATAGATAGATAGATAGATAGATAAGTACTCATGACATTTTAACTAAGTTAATCAGCTATCAGTTATCATTTATACTAATAAATACCACTGAATTATTGGACTTATCAAGTAGTAGATAACCTAATGCTGTCTGGGTTTGTGGATGTGATACTATTTATAATTTTATTTATTCATTCATTCACTGTGTACCTATTATATTGGGGATTGTATTTGTCATAGTAGGAAATGCAAAGATGATGAAGACATATTTCCTGTTTACTAAAGGTGTGTACTCTAATGGTACCATATAAAACATTCTTAGATTTGCCCCTTACTATGATAATGTATAAATTCCTTAATTTTTTCATATCTTAAAAGTCTAATTATTATTGTTATGATCACACATTTAGTTTATATCTTTAATTTCTGAATACTGAGTTTAATGTACTGCCAATACATTCAACAAACAGATTATAATATCTAAAATAAAAATATAAAATATTGTAAATATAAATATAAAATATAGATATAATTATAAAATATTATGGTAAAAGAACTTTAATAATTTTTATAAGGTTAATACTGGTTATACTGGTTTTTGTCTATTCATTCTCTTTCCTTTGATTCTTTCTTTATTTGGGAGAACAGAAAGGACAATTTGCATTTAGTGGTGAAAATCCAGTGTGAATAGAAACCCAGCAGGAGACTCTTGATTAACTGATTTCCAGTTCCATAAAACCCGAGGTGAGGGACCATAGGAGATAAAGATGGAGGGATAAGTAGGTGCCTGTCATGAACCTTAGTGCCACACTAGAAACTAGAAATGAGGTGGGATCCACTAAAGGGTTTTAAGTGAGGAAATGACTCCTTAGTTCTACTGAGGCATATCAGCCACTGAATGTGGAAGAAGAGGTATAAAGAAAGGAGACTAGAGTCTGTGAGATTGTTAGAAGACGATTAATGGAAATCAGGGTGGAATCAGTGAAGGCCTGAACTAAGATAGTGACTGTGAAGCTATGAAAGGCATAAGAGAGATGAATTAAAGACATTTTTAGGAGGTAGAATTGATAAGATTTGGGGACTGCCTAGGTGGAGGGGTAGGAGTGGGGTGCTGTAAAGAAAAGGAGAAATTTTTGATGACTCTCAAGATTTTTTCTTGAGTACCTGGGTGGTACCACTTACAGAAAGGACTATTTTAGGAGTAGGAGGTTGGTGACCAACCAGAGGTCAGGGAAGGAGTGAGAGTAGAAAGTTAGGAAGGATGTAAATAATTCATGTGCATTTCAAACATAAATTTACTTTGCTTTGAGAAAGATAACCTGAAGGAGTAAAAATATAAATCTAACATGCTGAATCAGGCCAAGGAGAGTAAGTTTCATGAGAAAATATTGATTAGGAAATTTCTGTAGAAACTAGAGGTTGAGAGTCAAATATTTATTCTGAGTCATTGTTTTTCAAATTTTTTGAATGGCAGCTTTTCCTCATTTTGTTATCCAAAAGCTAGACTGGATTATTTAAATATTTTAAGCTTAAGATGTGTCTGGGAGTCCTTGATGAATAACTACTTTAAGGCGATGTCTATGTGCAGAGGCAGTATGGTAATGAAAGACAAGGTCAAATACTAAATGTATGGATTGCTAGTTAAATAACCTTGTAGAAACCGCTTAGTCTTTTTGGGTTTCCATTTTCTCATTTCTAAAATAAGAGGGTTGAATAAGATGATCTCTGAGAAGCTTTTTAATAGTAAACACCCTATGATTTTATGACCCTATGAATAGCATGATTATACCTATAGGATTAACATCTTCAGAAACTTTAACAATAGACTTCCAGTTAAACCTGGTGATTTAACACATTTTTCTTTGTTTCTTCCTAGTAAGGGACTAAAATTTTGAGTATAAGATTCGAAAAATATATGAATCTATAAGCACATGGAGGAGGAAGCAACATAATATAGAGATATAATTTTTGGAAGATATTTTTAAAAGGTATAAAGGAAGAATGAGCAGAACTGAGAAAGCTAAATACAAGCAAATGAAGAGTATTTTGCCAGTGAGAAACAGGCCAGTTCATGCTCAAGAACCTGTTTAGGAATTAGAGGCAGTATGTCCCATGGAAGACAATAGCTGAAGCAAAAATAAATTATAATTAAATACTCAGGAAGGTAATAGAAGATAGCACTTCTATGAAACATGACAAAATGATATAAAAAGAAATAATCAGAGAATAAGCAGTCTCTTATAATGCTGAAATAATAGCTTTTATAGAACGGTTGAAATTTTCCTGAAACTAGGGCAAAAATTTAAATAAATGGAAAATAGGAAAGAAAAGGTAAAATCATATAAACAATGTTATATGCTAGAAATCTGATTAATAGGAGTTCCAGAAGACAGAGAAAAGCAAAGAAAATGATTGGGAGAAAGTTATTATAAAATTATGTGGTAAAAATTTTCAGTACTAAGGGATGTGGGTTTTTAGTCTGAAAGGGTCTCCTGGATGCCTATAAAAAAAAATGTGAAGTAAATCCACATCAAGGCACATAACCGAAAAATTTCAGAATGTGGCAATACACAGGTAACAGAAACATCTAGAAAGAATATATAGGCCTCATAAGTTAGCTCAAAATCAAAATGTTATCTTATTTTTTTATTGCAACATTTAAAGCTAAATATGTGGCATTAAAATTCTGAGAGAAAATTTTAACTTATAATTCTATACCCAGCCAAATTATTAACTGGTGTGAGGGTAGAAAAAATTATTTTTAGACACATGGTCCTCCACATATATTTACCATGATACCTGCTTTCTCAGAAATTGTTTGGAGAACATGCTACATCCAAATGAGGAAAAACTGAGGAGAAAAGAGCAAGATAGGGGATTCACAAAATAGGTGATGAGAATGAGATGGGAAGGGTAAAGGGAAGTTCCTGGACAACCGCAGTGCTTTGACTTAAGAGTGACCAGTCTGTAGTTGAGCTGGATGATGAAAAACTCCAAAAAGGAATGTCTTCAGGAGAAAAATTGAAATAGTTTTCTTCATGTTTAAGACTTTGAAATATTATATTCAGAGAGGTTTTTCATTTCTGTTGTGGACTTGGGAATGCAGGTAAGGTGGCAGTATTAGCTCAGGAAAGGAAATATGGTTACTCAAGATAGGAGTAAATTAAAAAATACTACTTGACTGAACACTGGAGAATGAGAGAAAGAGAAATGAGGTGTTAGAACTGTCTTAAGAAGATTACCATATGCAAACCAGAGCGAGGGCATTCACTTGATCTTGATCATGTTGACATTCTGACCAGACTTCCCAACCTTCAGAACTGTGAGAA
Organism: Tarsius wallacei; assembly: GCA_963574415.1. Lineage (NCBI taxonomy): Eukaryota > Metazoa > Chordata > Mammalia > Primates > Tarsiidae > Tarsius > Tarsius wallacei. The sequence continues at coordinate 19,111 of CAUYQG010083669.1, forward strand.
ATAAATTTTTGTTGTTAAATTCTATTGTTTAATGCAGTCTATGGTAATTCGTTACTGTAGCCTGAACTACCTAAGATACCAAGTGTTTTGGGCTTGGATTTTTCAAGTAGAAGAGTAACTCTTGATGAAGTATACAAATTTAGTTATCTCTGGAATTAGGTTGATACCCTACCCTGACATTACTGAAATTTGGACATTCTTTATATATATATATATATTATTGTAAAGATATGGTTAGGTACATAATTCAGGGTTAGGTATATGTGTTCATTGCACAGATGAACTTTGAGTTCCCCACTTGTCCTCACTTTGTCTGGCTTGGGATCACATACACTTATTAGCGTTATGTGTTTCCCCACTTCCTCCCCTGGCAGTGGCCACTACTGTCAATCCCTTTCATGTAGTATTATAATAAATGTTCAGGATCCATTTATGAGTGAGAACGTATGGTATTCAGAAGTTCTTTGTTTCTGTGATAAATCACTGGACATTCTTATTTTGAGAATATGTACTGTTTGAAGGGGTTTCTACATGTTGTTTGACTGGTAAAGCAATGCTGTGGAATCTAAGAGGTATTGCTATAATTCTCAGACCTTAAGTATGTGTTTCAGATTTTAAAAAGACATTAACTATTGATGACTAAGGAGAAATAGTAAAACACAGATAAACTTTCATTTGATTTTGTAAGTATTAAACAAATTACACATAGTTCATTTGTTAAACAAAGAATAGGTTCCTCTCATTCTATGTAGTGTTTAAATACCTGACTTTTTTCTCTTAAAAATTTCACATGGCTGGTTCATCCGTTATCATGGAATGTTTTTAACTATTTGATGACTCATTATCTATTCATTTATAGCTATTATAAGTCATTTTTGTTGTGGTTTACAAAAATATAGAAGTTATATAATTTGGTGCATGCAGTTCAGAATTTAGATTGTCTTTTAATAATCAAAAACATGCTTTGCCAAAAAAAAATCTAATATAAGTGTGCTCAAAATATCAAGTGTCCTTTGAAATTTTTAAAGAAAAAACTCCAACAATAAAAACCCATACAAACAAAAAAACCCAGAACATGTCTTGTAAACAAGTGTTTAGCAGACATTCTTAAACCTCCTTGAGAGAATTTTTAGAATTTAAGAGTGGCAGAGGCAGAGACCAACATAAAAAAGGGGGAAATTTCTCCTTGATTTTTTTTTTAAACCAAGGACATTTGATGTTGAGAGGAGAAGAAGGAGAGGAGAAATGAAGAAAGAACATGATTTATCTCAAAGATTTATTTTGTAATTGATTGTAGCTTATAAAGGTTTTCATTGATAGTGTATGGGTGGGAGAATTGTAAGTTTCAATGCCGACACTTTGAAGAGTTGCCCTGTTGTTGCAGCTGCTTGGGCAGCCTTGCTCAAACATCAATGGTGCATTGTGGCAGTTTGTTCTGCTTCCCTGTTTCTGATGGACGTTCTCCAGGCAGTGAAGGGCAAAAGGGCTGGCAATGCTGGTAACTGGCATAATAGACGTTGTTGGATCAGTTTTGAGTGTATGTGTGTGAACTGAACACTTAATGACAGATTCTGTATTATGGTCAAAGTTAAGCGTCAGAAAGTACTTTCTGATCAATTAATATAGATTGGAATATGTGTTTTTATATTGCCTTTTTATAGCATAGGGTGCATATTATTTAAATTTTGTGTAGTGATTGGTGGAAAGGACTAATGCTTGTAACCTGAAGAAAAAGTTTAAGACATATTCAGATATAACAACACTAAATTAATAATTAGCCAATTAATTAATTAATACTTAATAATTAATAATTGACTTTCACTATAATATTTTGTTGTTCTTTGCTAATAACTGGGTAACATTATCAGAAAAAGAGAAATGAGATTAGTATGCCATGACTTGCTCTTGATGAAATAATGATGTGACTCTTAGTAAACACCTTGGTTTCATCCTATATTAAATTAAATACCTGTATTAAAAATTTTCAGCTGTTTGTGGAAATTATTTGATTTTTTTTAGCTCTCTTTGATATACATACAAGAACACTCTAATTTACTATTTTAGAATCAACTTTAAGAAGAGATTTGAAAAGTCATCTTATACTGGATAGATAGTGCATTACTTGGCAACATATAACATAATGTTAGAAGATGATGCCATAATGTTAGGAGAAGATGCAGAGTGATGAGCAATTATTTGTCTTATATTTTTCTTTGTCAAAAGGAATAATCTTCAGATTTGAAGAGGAATGGAAATCAGTGACCTGCTTAGTAGGAGGTTATTTTGGCAAATTTAAAATCAAAGTTTCATAAGGTGTGTTTTCTATATAAAGCCACTGGATCCTTATGATGATCCTAAAAATAAAGAGGGATGATTAAACCCATTTTACAGATGAGAAAACAGACTTAGAAAAGCAAGCAGCTAAGGAGTTTTGTGCAGTAGATGCTAGGTCATATCTTTTTATTTATTCTCATTTAATAGGCACCATGCCCCAAGAAGATGCTGTTATCTCCATTTATAGTATGTTAACTGAAATTAAATAATTTTTCAAGCCACACAGCTGTCCATCAGAACAACTGGAATCCAAACTTAAGAACTTCTGCTCTAGAGCCTATGCTTTTTCCACTGAACATCTTAACTTCCAGAAATGATCACATTTGGAGAGTTGGAAGATAGAAAATAATGGATACAAGCAAATATATAAAATGTTAAAGATAAGAGTCGGTGCAGTAGCTCATGCCTGTAATCCCAACACTCTGGGAGACCGAGGCAGGGAATTGCTTGAGCTCAGGAGGCTGAGACCAGCCTGAGAAACATAGTGAGACCTCATCTCTACGTCTCCACAAAAGATCATGATGGCATGCACCTAGTTAGCTACTCTGGAGGCTGGGACAGAAGGATTGCCTGGGTCCAGACGTTCGAGGCTGTGGTGAGCCAACATCCTGCCACTGCACTCCAGCCTGGGCTACAGAGTGAGGCCCTGACTCAAAACTAGAAAAAAATAAAAATTAAATGTTAAAGATAAAAATAAAGATTACTTCTATAACCTACAGAGTTAACTTTAACTCCTATGAAATTCTGAAAAGAAATATTTAATAAGCCGGCCTTGGTGGCTCAGCCTGTAATCCCGCACTTTGGGAGGCTGAGGTGAGTGGATTGCCTGAGCCCGCGGGTTCGAGACCCGCCTGGCAAGCAAGACCTCATCTCTACAATAAATGAAAAAATTAGCCAGGTGTGGTAGCACGCGCCTCTAGTTCCAGCTACTTGGAAGGCTGAGGCGTAGGATCTCCGGAGCCCTGCAGCATGAGGCTGCCGTGGCCGGGAGCGGCCACTGCACTCCAGTCTGGGTGACAGAGTGAGACTCCAACTCAAAAAAAAAAAAAAAAAGGAAATATTTAATAGGTTATTTGTAAACATGTAGAAACCAAGATGTTTACTGAAAGCCACATCATTATTTCACTGAGAACAAGTCATGGCATACTAGTCTCATTTCTCTTTTTCTGATAATGTTACGTAATTATTAGCTAAGAAAACATTGCAAACATATGTTTCTTGGTGTAAGCAAAGGATTTGACAAAATAATGGCAATAGATTTAGGTAGATTCATAAGCTATTTGAGAAACTTCACTCAGATAGTCATGTGTGATTTTGTTTTCTTGGGCAAATATTAGTAGCCTATTAAATACAAAGCAATTTACAATCCATCTTGGGTTTTTTTTTTAAGAGAGAGTAAACCATGAAAACTTCCTTCAAGGACTTTATTGCTTAGTGTAGAAGCTAAGAAAAAAAAAAAAACTGAAAATAACATAAATACCCTTTGATGAGTATCTTAAGAAAGCATGCTCTCAGCTTGGATCAGGAGAAAAGGCTTTCTGTAGAGGTGGCAGTTTAACTGAACTTGAATTATGGATAGGATTTGCATGTAAAGAAATAGAGAAAAGGTTTGCAAGTGATTACATTAGCTCATGTTCATTGATTATATACTCTTTCTTTTATTCTTCATAACAATCCTTTTGAGATAGATTCTAAATTATTATTCCTACTTAGAAATGTTAGTATGAAGACACAGATGTATAATTTGCTTTATGGACTAGTTGAGTTAGTATTTGAATTTAGGTAGTTTACCCGAGAACTGGTATTCTTAAAACTAGAATTAGGAAACTGGGCTTTAAGAGGAGGTTGTTTGGGTGATGATGCACAGTTCAGTATAGCTGGAGCACAAGTATGCCCAGAAGTGACCTTGTTTGTTCTTGCTATCTTCAATATTATTTTTATATCAGTGATTTGAGTGACAAGGAATTGCTATACAGTTTTCAGATTACTCAAAGATGAAATGCTAGGAACACATATAACTCCTGTATATATGCTTCAGAATATTAATGATATAACCAGGTACCACTGGAAAAATGTTGTTCTTGAAAATAAACCCTGACATTTGTATGACACCATAGGGAGAGGTATATGTTTTTAAAAAAACGAATGCCATCTTCTGTCATATAAAAAAATATGTTTTACTCTTGGATATACTTTCTTGACCATAAATAATGTAGAGAAGGAAAACCTAAACAGAGCACAGTGATCACACTGAGTTGAGAAGACAGAAATTGAAGTTCAGAAAAATGTGGCAGTGGAATTTGCAGGTGGAATGCTGGAGGAGAAGGAGCTATGCAGGCAGGGAGCCTCAGAAATCTGCAAAGTGTTTGTTTTGTTTCTTATGAATGCTGAATAATATATTGTGCACACCTATGTAGACCTCCAAAAGACTGGGCAAAGCTAGAAAGCTAGAAGGTGGGCCATTCTCGGAGCTTTTAGGGCTTGAAGATGTTTCAGTTTTGTTCAAAGTGAAGAGACCTTGTTGATAGTCAAGGAAATGAGACCCCAAAAGGAAGACTCCTTTCCAGTAGGACTTAACAAGCCCTTGAGCAAGGCTACTGTGGGTTTGTTCTAAATAGAACTTAAAAACAAGACTCAGAAGGACCGAAAAGCTGAGAGAATTCACCCACAGACCTGTACTACAAGATGTATCAATGGAAGTTCTTCAGGAAAAAGGAAAATAATACCAAAGGAGATAGAAATTGTAATAAGAAAACAGGCGTATCATGACTGTTAAATACATGGCTGAATATAAAGTATTATTTTCTTTTTAAAAATTTTTTTGAAGGATGATTATTTTCAGCAAAAATTTAATGTTCCGTGAGTTATGTAGACGTAAGATGTTTGACATAAATTATGTAAATAGTGGGAGCAAGGAAATGCAAGCATATTGTTGAAAGGGTCTGATATATATGAAATGGTATAAATATTATTTCAAGGTGGACTCGATAAATTCAAGTTACATATTGTAAACCCTAGAACAATCACTACAATATAAAACAGAGGTGTGAGTAATAAGGCATAATTAAAGATAAAGTGAGACATTAAATACTCAGCTTATTCAAAAGAAGACAGAAATAGAGAAGAAAAAGAAAATATGTGACAAGTAAAAAAGAAATAGTAAGTCAGCAAACATATTCATTCATATCAATAATTGTAATGACAGTAATTTCAATCAATAATTGCAATGAAAGTTACAGTAGCAGCTCATCCACCAGAGGTGTTGGAGAAGGCAGAAGGGTGATGAAATGGTGTTTAATTTTGTGACTCCATAATACTTTTGAAAATTATGTTTAAGTAATTAAAATATGCAGATTATTTTTATTCTCAATAGAAAATTTATACAAGCACATATTCTGGAATATATAAGCTCAAAGAGTGCTTCAACAGAATGTCTCACACTCCTTGAAGCTCTCATTAGATATAAGCCTGTTATTGTTATGCAGCTGTATCTCAGCTCAAATTTTCCTATTATGTAAAAGAGGAGAAATTATATCTTTATCCTCTTCTTTTCTCCTTCTTATCTCCATTAAACCCAAACACTTTCTAAGGAGATATTGATAATCATTGATATAAATGGTATGCCATAAAATTGAGAAGGAGCCAGGCTCGGTGGCTCAGCCTGTAATCCCGCGCCTTTAGGAGGCTGAGGTGAGTGGATTGCCTAAGCCCGCGGGTTCGAGACCCGCCTGGGCAACTTGGCGAGACCTCAACTCTACAATAAATCAAAAATTAGCTGGGCGTAGTAGCGCACGCCTGTAGTTCCAGCTACTTGGAAGGCTGAGGCGGAAGGATCGCCGGAGCCCAGCAGGTCGAGGCTGCGGTGGCCGGGAGTGGCCACTGCACTCCAGTCTGGGTGACAGAGTGAGACTTCAACTCAAAAAAAAAAAAAATTGAGAAGGTAGTTTGGGCTATGAAAAGCTAGCTTGCTTTATGATTTATGATTATCTGGATATAAACTGAGGATTCCCCCTAATGCTCTGCTCTTACCCATAGGCAACTATTGTTATACTTATGTATAATTTTTAAATAACTTTTGAAGAGAAGACACTTTTTAAAACACAAAAATGACAACATATAATACATAGTATTCTGTAGACCAGGCACAGTGGCTCACACCTGTAATCTTAGCACTTTGGAAATCCGAGGCAGGAGGATTGCCTGAGCCTGGAATTTGAGAGGACAGCCTGGGCAACATAGCAAGATCACGTCTCTACAAAAAAAATCAAAAAATTAGCCAGGTGTTGTGGGCTGCAGGACTATGTGCCTGTATGTAGTCCCAGCTACTTAGGAGTTGGAGTCTGTGCTGAGCCATGATTGTACAACTGCAGTCTAGCCTAGGCAACAGACTGAGACCATGACTCAAAAAAAAAAAAAAAATTCATAAACTAATTTTTTAAAACTCTGCAATATAAAAGATATATTTGTTTTCAAATATGTGTATCACTGTACATGACTGTTTGTATACTCTTATGTTTTTTTCTTCAGGATAAAATTATTATCAGGTTGCATGGTGGTAGGGGAACACATATAAGATTGTGACATATATTGCCAGATTACTCTTCAGAAATTCTGGGCCTCTACAGACTTGTGTTAGTTTCTTTATCCTCTCATCAATAGTAAATATTTCCAATCTAAGATTTTTAAAAATGATACTCCTGACATTTTGATTTTGTATTTCCCTTATATTTTGAGTATCTTTTAATATGTTTGCTAATCATTTGACTTTTTATGAGATTCCTATTCACTTGCCCATTTTTAAAATTTTGCTGTAAAACCTTTATTTTAATCTCCATACATACTCAAATATACACATATATATCATTATTTTGTGAGACTCTGTATTTTAAAGGTAATTCACTTTATGTTATATATGTAATATATTTTCACCCATTTGGCATTTGACTTTTAACTTTTATATAGAATAATTTATTTTAATGATATTTTCCATTTTATCTAGTCATATCTCTTTTAATTTTTTTTAAATCTTGGCATTATGCTAAGGAAAATTTTCCTAGCTCAAGGCTATAAAAATATTCTTAGTATTTTCCTGTAACAATTTTATTTTTAAATTTTTCTATAATTAATTTCAATTTTCTGTACTTATGTATGATTTTCACTCACTTAGCTAATGAAGTAAACATGAGCTAGCAAAAAATTATGAAACACGGTAAACTTCTGTGATTAATAATAATACTGTTATTTCAGAGAGAGAGAGAAATTGAGAGAGTTAAAATGACTCTGCGGCTATATATGTTAGTAGTAAGAGAAGAAAGTCCAGCAAACTGGAACCTGCGTTGTGTACATGGCTTTGGTGTCAGGGAGTCCCTGGAATGTTTGTATCTTATCAAAAAATCATGGACACCTATAAAATTCTGATTTCTATTAGAACTCACACCTGAAGTTAAGACCTTTAACGAATTAGCAAGAGAACTGAGGCGAGTCCTAATAATTCTTATAGTTAATGTCTGCATTTTCCTGATGCATGTAAAGCATTATAAGAGTAAATTATTGAGGATTGCGGTCAAGATGGCGGCAACACAGGCGGAACTGTGAGATTCTCCGAATGTGAGTTCCCCAAAAAGTCTCTTGCCCTCCTTCCCCTACCCCACTGCCCACAGCTGGACGCATTGGTCCGAGGCTCAGGAACCCGCGGTCCGACGCAGGGCCGGCTATTGCATCCCGGGCTGCTCCCTCGTGGGTGGGAAGGTCCGGGTCTCAGCTCCATCCCTGGCTGCATTGATCCCAGACTGAGCCTCTGGTCACCCTAGGAGGCTCTGGGCACCCACCCCTCGGAGGCACTGATTCCATCTCTGACTGAAGTACACTGGGAGCAGCGCGGGGCCACCTCCGCCACTCACCGCCTGCCCTTGGGAGCTTTGGGGCTCTGA
>CAUYQG010083671.1:0-18349 GCA_963574415.1 Tarsius wallacei
AAAGGTTCCTCTTGGACCTGTTAGGCTCCTTCCCGGCGCCTTATTCTCTCCCCGACGCAATCGAGAGCTTCCGTCTGTCTTTTTTCTTTTTAAAATGAGATGCCCAGGCTGCAGTGCTCAGTGTGACCGTAGCCTCCTATGTCTGAGCGCTTGCACACCTGTGATCACCTAAGAACTTTGAACACATAAGCAGGAGCGGGAGGCTGAGGAGTGTGTGTGTGTGTGTGTGTGTGTGTGTGTGTACCCCCTGATGTTTTCTTTTCCTGTTTCCTTTCCTTTTTTTTTTTTTTTTTTGAATTGGAGTCTTACTCTGTCACCCGGGCTGGAGCGCAGTGGTACGCTCACGGCCACCCCAGGGTGATCCTTCCGCCTCATTCTTCCAAGTAGCTAGAACTACAGGCGCGCACTACCACGCCTGGCTAATTTTTTAAAAAAATTATTTATTGTAGAGACGAGGTCTTGACAAGTTGCTCAGGCTGGTCTCGAACCCGCGGGCTCAGGCAATCCACTCGCCTCGGCCTCCCAAAGTGCTGGAATGACAGGCTGAGTCATCGAGCCCGGCTTCTGTTTTCTTTTTTTTAAGGATGCGCAGTGCTGGGTACGGAAAGGTATCTGAGGATCTTGGAAAGGTAGAAGCTTACGTCCGTCCAGAAGGGGCCTTAGGGATAATTTATTCTGATACCCATTTTCCATGTGGGATAAACTCAAGCACAGAACGTCCACGAAATCCGCCCAGGCAGTGGCAGAACCAGGTTTTCCGGCCTCCTAAGAGACGCTCTTTCCCTGGTACCAGTTCGGGCCTGGTTTGTTTCTGTTGGAGCTGTCCATTTCTGCTGTGAGTGAGCGAGCGTCTCTTGGCGCGCCTGCATTTTTCTCTGGGCTCCTTCAATATCAGGAGAGAGAGAGAGAGAGATGGAAAGAGGATGCCCTTAGGAGTAGTGCAAGGGTGCTTAACCTCCCCCCCAAGGACGCTGTCAGATGCTTGGAACACAGTGGGGGGCTTAATGAATGTTTGTCTACTGCCTGAATGAATGAATGAATGAATGATGTGATAGGAGGTCGACCTTGTTTGCATACCCCAAATAAGTGACAGTCTCTTCCCATCACCCTCTTCATCTGCCCTAGAAGTTAAAAGTCATACTGGTTGCAATGAGTTGTAAGAAATTCCCCCCCCCACGATCTTTTAGATATTTATCAAGAACAAAGCGATTTTGCAGTTATGCTCGGAGACAAGCTGCTCCAGAAATCAGACTCAAAAAAGGGAAAGGGATCTGTCTGAAAGCATCTAATCCGGAGAGTTTTGATTCTCAGGTCTGGATCAAGACCCTGTCTTTCTTCTGATCCTAAGGTCTCAAGCATTAGCTCAAGAGGATTCAGCCTATACGCCAAGAAATATGACTTTTCAAGTCCTGATGATGAGTGGTGTTTTTCTCAGTTCTTAGGCGTTCCAGGAGCCAAAAAAGATGGGATTGTAAAAAGTCCTTTTAGTGTCCTTTTCCATCATTTTCAGATAGAAGACACCTAAACGGAACATCTTTCAGGTACCCATTCCTCCTCTCTTCTCTTCTTCCTGCCAGCTAAACACACGTATTTTATTGTGGAAAGCAATTCTCTGTGCCTCTCTCTCTTTCCAAAGTAGCAGTAAGTGGAAACAAGGCAGACCTGCATTCCTGCAATTGTGTAATGGTTCAGCATAAAAGCACCATGTTCTAACATTTCAGATGTTTGGAGTCATGCCAGGGGCAGGGGAAACTTACCTGTTTTTAGTTACAATCTAAAGTGCACACTTTGCAGAATGTGATTCTGTGAGCTGGGTACATTATGTGAAGTATCAGTTAAGGGATTCTTTTTCAGACTGGCTCGGAGAATCACAACAGAGCCGCTGTAAGTAGAGATGGTTTGAATGAAATGTTTTAATGGTGTAATAGATCCCCCATTTAGGAAAAGTGAGAGCTGGAAGGTGTGTACTCATTTCAAAAATCTGGGAAACAATAAAACCCTTGGAAGAAAAGGTGACCTAGTACAGAGTTGCTGAAAATACATGATGAAAAGGTGTCAGAGAGGGCAAGGAGAAAGGGAAGGTAAATTAAACTAAGGATATCTAACACACTGTTTATGTGCTATAAAATGAGAGAAGATTGAAACACTTTCTAAATCTGGCCTTGAGCTATCAGACAGAGGAAAGATCAATTTAGTATTAAACATAGGTAATTAGACCCTGGATGAAGAAAGTCATATAATGACTTTCGGAATTGCCTCAATAAATTTAATAGCCACACCAGAGAACTGGTCATGTTAAAAATTGCATTGCCTCACTGGACACATTACATAAATCGCTTCAAACAGGAACAGAGTAGTCCCCCTATCCATCTGGGATATGTTCCAAGACCCCAAGTGGATATCTGAAATGTCAGATAGTACTGAATCCTATATAATTTCTTTTTCTTTCCTTATTAAGTAGAGAACTTTCACGTTCTCAGCCAGGACCACTATCTATATAGAGTCTGCACATTCTTTCCACATCTACGTGGATTTTCTCCAGGTACGCCAGATTCACCGTATATCCCAAACACGATAGTTCAGGTTTCTGTTTTCTTATGTATCTTCTTTCTGAATGTTCTATCCATTGTTAAGAGTGGGATATTAAAATCGCCCACTATTATTTTGTGGTTATCTATTTCGATTTCATTCTTCTATTTCTCCCTTCAGTTCTGTCAATGTTTGCTTTATATCTTGAGGCGCCATGGCCTTGGACTGTGTATATTTGCTATATCTTCCTGGTGAGTTGAGCATTTTATCATTATATAATGTCTTTCTTTTTCTTTTTAATTTAAAGTCATTTTATCTGAAATAAGTTATGGCCACTCCTGCTCTCTTTTGGTTACCATTGGCATGGGATATCTTTTTGAATTTTTTCACTTTCAGCCTATGTGTGTTCTTAAATCTTAAATGAGAATCTTTTAGATAGCATATAGTTGGATCATGTTTTTTTTAAAAATTGATTCTGTAATCTTTTTATGAATTTGGCCCATTTATATTATTGATAAAAACAGACTTACTCTTGCCATTTTGTTTTCTGCCTATCTTTAGATCTTTTCTCTTTTTTTCTCTTGTCTTTTTCATTGGTGACTTTTTATAGTGACATGCTTTGATTCTTTTCTCATTTTCTAGTTGTTTATTTATTTGAAAGATGTGGGGTACAATTCAGTATTATGTATATAAACAGTCATTGTACAGGTAAAGTTTGGGCCTGATTTTTGTTCCCACTTCACCTGGTTTGAGATCAGGTATCCTTATTGATGAAGTGTGCTTCCCCCTCCCAACAGTGTCCTGATCCTGCCAATACCTTTCTTATAGTATTATGATAGTTGTTTAGGACTGACTATGAGTGAGAACATGTGATACTCAGTTATTTGTTTCTGTGATAGGTCACTGAGTATTATAGACTCCAAATCCATCCAAATTGCTACAAAGATCGTAATTTTGCCCTTCTTTATGGCTGCATAATATTCCACCATGTATATGTACCACATTTTTTTTTTTTTTTATCCAGACCTCTTTTGATGGGCAGGACAATTAGTTCTATGTTTTTGCTATTGTAAACAATGCTGCAATAAACATGCCTGTGTAGGTATCTATTTCATAGAGTGATTTGAGTTCCTTTGGGGATATTTCCAGTAGGGGGATTGCGGGTTCATATGGAAGGTCAGTTTTTAGACCTTTTAGGAATCGCCACACTGTTTTCCACAGAGGTTGTATTAGTTTACACTCCCACCAACAGTGTAGAAGTTTTCCCTCTTCCCCATATCCTCTCCAGCATCTGTTGTTTTTTGAGTTATTGACGATGGCTATCCTGATTGGAGTTAGGTGCTATCTCAGTGTGGTTTTAATGTACATTTCTTTGATGACTAGTGAGACTGAGAATTTTTTCATGTATCTGTTAGCTGCTTGTATGTCTTCTTTTGAGAAGTGACTATTAATATCTTTTGCCCACTTTTTTTTTGAGTTGGAGTCTCACTTCGTTGCCCCTACTGCAGTGCAGTGGTATGCTCACAGTCACCCCAGTGTCGACCTGCTGGGCTCTGGCGATCCTTCTGCTTCAGCCTTCCAAATAACTGGAGGTATAGGTGCATGCTACCACACCCGGCGAATATTTGGTTTATTGTGGAGACCAGGTCTCACCAAGTTGCCCAGGCTGGTCTCGAACTCGCGGGCTCAGGCAGTACACTCGCCTCGGCCTCCCAAAATGTTGGGATTACAGGCTGAGCCATCAAGCCCAACTTTGCCTACTTTTTAATAGAGCTGTTTGTTTTTTCTTTTCAGCATGACTGAGTTCCTTGTAGAGTCTGATGTTAGGTTTTTGTCAGATATGCAGTTGACAAATATTTTTTCCCAGTCTGTGGGCTGTCTCACCGCTTTTCTGATGGTCTCTTTTGCTTTGCAGAAGTTTTTCAGTTTTATGAGGTCCCACTTGTCTATCTTATCTCTTATGGCAGGGCATTAGGGGTTTTGATCAGGAATTGGTTGCCAGTTCCAATTTCCATAAGGGTGTTGCCTGCATTTTCTAAGGTTCTTGTAGTGTGAGGTTTTATGTTGAAGTCTTTGATCCATTTAGAGTTGATTTTTGAGTATGTTGATAGGTAGGGGTCTTGTTTTAATCTTCTGCATGTGGTCAGCCAGTTTTTCCAGAACCATTTACTGAATAAATTCTTCTCTCCCCAGTGGTTGTTAGTGGAGGTTTTGTCAAAGATGAGTTGGTTGAGAAATTGAGGTTTTGTTTCTAGAATCTCTATACTGTTCCATTGGTCGGTATGCCTGTTCTTGTACTAATACCAGGCTGTTTTGATTATTGTAGCCTTATAATAAAGTTTAAAGTCTGGGAAGTGATATCTCCTGCTTTGTTTCTTTTGCTGAGGATTGCATTGGCTGTTCAGATTGTTTATGTTTTCATATGAATTTCTGTATTGTCGTTTCCAGGTCTGAGAAGAATGATGTTGGTAATTTAATGGGTATTGTGCTAAATCTGTAGATTGCCTTGGGAAGGATAGACACCTTAACAATGTTGATTCGTCCAACCCATGAACATGGAATAATTTTACGTTTGTTTGTGTCTTCTTTGAGCAGTGTTGTAGTTTCGTTGTAAAGGTCTTTCACTTCTCTGGTTAGGAAGATGCTGAGGTATTTCTTTCTTTCTTTCTTTTGCTATTTTGAATGTGATTGTGCTTTTTATTTGTTTCTCTGACTGTTTGTTATTAGTGTATAAGAATGTGACTATCTTTTGCACATTGATTTTGTACCCAGAGACTTTGCCAAAGTCCTTTATCAGTGCAAAAAGGTTTTTGATAGATTCTCTTGGGTTTTCAAGGCATAGAATCACATTATCAGCAAGGAGATATAACTTGACTTCCTCTTTTTCTGTTTGGATACCCCTGATTTCCTTCTCTTGTCTAATTGCTCTAACTAGGACTTCCAACACAATGTTGAACAAGAGGGGTGAGAGTGGGCAGCCTTGTCTTGTTCCAGTTTTCAGAGGAAATGTTTCCAGTTTCTGTCCATTTAGCAATATGTTGGCTTTGGATTTATTGTAGATGGCTCTTATTATTTTGAGGTATGTTCCTTCTATGCCTAAGTGTTCAAGGGTTTTAGCAAGAAGGGGTGCTGGATTTTATCAAAAGCTTTTTCTGCATCTAATGATATAATCATGTGATTCCTATTTTTACATCTGTTGATGTGTTTAATTACAATTATGGTCATGTAACCAGCCCTGCATCCCAGGGATGAAGCCTACTTGGTCATGGTGGATGATTTTTGAGATGTGTCGTTGGGTTCAATTTGCTGGAATCTTGTTGAATGTTTCTGCATCTATGTTTATAAGGGATATTGCCCTATAGTTCTCTTTCTTTGTTGGATCTTTACCCAGTTTGGTTATTGGTATAATGTTAGCTTCATAAAATGATTTGGGGAGAGGTTCATTTTTCTTAGTTGCCTGGAATGCTTTCAATAGGATTGATATCAGCACCTCCTCATTTTCTTTTGTGTATCTTTCACATGTATTTTCTTTGTGGGTTTCATAGGTCCTACATAAAACAACTTATAGACATAACAATATATTTAAGCTGATAATAACTTAAATTCAATTACATACAAAAACTCTATAATATTACTCTTCTCACCTTTATGTTATTTATGACACAAATTACATATTTTTACATTGTGTGCCAAAATTTAAAAGTCATTTATGACCCACTCTTATAGTTTTACAGTGTTTTACATTTGTCTATACATTCACCTTTACCAGCAAGCTTTATTCCTCTTATGCTTTTGTATTTAGCATCTTCTTATTTCAACTTGAAGGACTCACCTTAACATCTCTTGTAGCACAAGTCTAATAGTGATAAACTCTTTCAGCTTTCTAGATTATCCTTTATCTCGCCATTATATTTAGAGACAGTTTGTCATATGTAATATTCTTAGGTGGCATTTTTTTTTTATTCTTTAGCACTTTGAATATATATCCCACTATCTTTTGACTTTCAGTTTCTGCTGAGAAATCCCACATGTAATGCTCGCTTTTCTCTTGGTCCTTTCAAGATTCTCTCTTTATCTTTTGACAGTTTGAATATAATTTGTCTCAACGTGGTCTTCCTTATTAATGACCCAATTAATTATGCTGCAGAAAGCATTTCTGAGACAAAGTGGTCTTTTTTCAGTTCCTGGATTGTTATATTCTTGACTTCTTGTTTTTGGAGTTGTCTTAGTAGCATGTTCAAATAATTAAAGAAAAAATATTTTGATAATAGTTGAAGGAAACAGAGTATTTATCTGCAGGGATCCAGGGCTCCATATCAAAAATTACAATTACAGAACAATTTGCAATAGCTGCAGTTAGAGAAAATGGCTTCATATTCCTAGAGAAGAGATCTTTAAGATAGCAAACACAAATCTTGTCAGTTGTTATTTTTATTTGGGGTATAATATGCAGCAATAATTTCCAATGTTTTCACAGGCAGCAGAGCAAATTAGGGGAAGTAAGATATAGTGGAAGAGTTTGGGCTAGGTAACTCAAGAGTTTTCACAGAAGAACAGAATTGACACAAGTGGAGAAGAAAGAAAAGAGGGTCTTAGGATAAGGCAGAGCAACAGGAAGGAGGCTAGAAGTGAAAAGAGTCGATGGGGTGCCAGGAAATATGAATGGGGTTTTCTTGATGTGGGAAGCCTCTGGTGGGATGGTGTGAGGGACGATGCAAATGAAGTAGGAAGAAAGGCGATTTCTCAGCTACTCCTGCAGGAGATGGAGGGGGCATGCTCTCTCAGGCCTGCAGGTATATCTGGGAAACGTAAGAATGGGACAAAGGGTCTGAAAAACAAAGCCTCCCCTGAACCTATAGTCACTATTGAGGGAGAGTAGCTGATCGCTCACCTTTCTTCTTGTTTGTATAACTAGTTTTTGCCTCTTTATTGCTTCTTAGATCTCGTTTCCTCATAAACATATAAACTTGCTTCCCCCTCCTTTTTTTCCAAAAACACTTTCCAAATTTATAATGATTCTCCTCCTTGCCCATCTCCTATCTTAACTCTGTTAATGCAAAATTAAAATTATGTGCTATCACCATCACTCTGACATGGCTAGAATTACAAATTAAAATTTAAGATCACCGAAGAAGGGTCTTTCTTGTTAGCCCTCTGTTACCTGCTACACATTTCTAATTCCACTAAAAATTTGCTTTTGTCCCTACCACTCCAGTGAAATCATACTTGTTACAGTCAGCAGTAACCTTTTCGATGAAAATCTAACAAACCCATCTCAGTTGTATACCACTTGTGATGTCTTCAGTATCGGACTCCATTGTCCACTCCCTCTTTCTAGATATTCTCCCTGACACCATTTTCTATCATCTTTTTGGTTGTTCCTCATACTCTCTCCTGAATTTTTCTTCCTTCATCTGTTCCTTAAATGGTGATGTTATATATGGTTTTGTCCTGCAGTTCATTTTATCTCAAGTGACACACTCTGCTTGGGAAAAGTTATTCTCTCCAGAACTATATATCACTTATTCCTAAACATCTATCCGCAGCTTGGGATTTTTCTCCAACTACGTGAACATATCTCAGTGTGTATGTGCCACTAGCACCTCAAGCTTATCATGCATTAAATTACTTTCATTATCTATTCTCCAAATCAGCTCTTACCCCTCATTGAATGAGAGATGTCTGGAAATTCTTCTTTTTAAAAATCTATTGACAAATATTTATTGAGCATCTTCCATGTTCCACGAATTATGTTGAGTACTGAAAGAAAATGTGTATTTAACATTTAATAAAAAATTAATTAGTTATTTTTCCTCATTTCAATAGCTTTAGGGGATACAAATAGTTTTGGTTACATGGAAAATATTCTTTTTTTTTAATTTTAATTTTTAATTCTAGCCATACCAATGGGTGTGGTGATAGCACATACTTTCAATTTGCATTTTCTCATGACTAATGATGCTGAGCTTTTTTCATGTGCTTTTTTGGTCATTCATATAGTTTGTGTTGTGTCTATTGAAATATTTTACCAATTTTATTGGATATTTTTATGATTTCATTGTAAGAGTTTTTTGCATATTCTGGCTGAAAATCTCTTGTTATAGATTATATATATATTGTGAATAATTTCTTTCTCTGTCAGGCTTGCCTTTTATTTTCTTAGTCATGGGTTTCGAAGAGCGAATATTTTTATTTTGACAAAATCCTCAATTTATCTTTTTATTTCTTTTATAATCATGTCTTTTGTGTCTTACCTAGGAAATCTTTGCCAGTCCCAAAGTGACAAAGATATTGTTCTGTTTTTGTCTACACACTTTATAGTTTTAGTTGTTATGTTTATGTCTTTGCTATATATCTAGTTAATATTTGTGTCTGGTATGAGATAAGGGTTAAAGGTCAGTTTTTCCCCCAAGATAAATACCCAGTGTTCTGGCACCATTTACTGAAAAGACTATTCTTTTCTCATTTAATTAACCTAGCAACTTGGTAGAAAAATCAATTGACCCCATATGTGTGGATCTATTTCTAAATTCTGTGGGAGTCGTTGTTCTGATCAATGTGTCTGTCTTTAATGTCAACTTTCCACACTGTCTTTATTACTGTAGTATTATATTAAATCTTAAAATCAAGCAGTGTAAGTCCTCAAATTTTCTTCTTTTTTTTTTGCAATTGTTTTGTCCATTATAGATTATTTACATTTCCACATAAATACTGGAATCAGTCTACTAGTTTTTACAAAAAAAAAAAAAACCTGATATTTTAACTGGATTAAATCTGTATATTAATTTCAGGAGAATTGACATCTTCGTAATTGTGTCTTCCAATTCATGATCATGGTATATCTCTTGATTTATTCAGGTCTTCTTAATTTCTCCAATTATAACAGTGTTTCGTAGTTTTACATATATAGGTATTGTGCGTATTTTATAAAATGTATTCTCAATAATTTTATACATTTTGTTCTTTTTTTTTTGAGTTGGAGTCTCACTCTGTCGCCCAGACTGGAGTGCAGTGGCCGCTCCCGGCCACCGCAGCCGCGACCTGCTGGGCTCCAGCGATCCTTCCACCTCAGCCTTCCAAGTAACCGGAACTACAGGCGCGTACCACCACGCCCGGCTAATTTTTTATTTATTGTAGAGATGAGGTCTCGCCAAGTTGCCCAGGCGGGTCTCGAACTCGCAGGCTCAGGCAATCCACTCACCTCAGTCTCCCCAAGCGAGGGATTACAAGCTGAGCCACTGAGCCCGGCTAATAGTCATATTTAAGAGTTTATCTTCAATAGTTTGTTACGTGGTTCTGTCTTGATATTACTAAGGAGCAACAAAATCTTGTATGTGCTAATGTTGTTCTATCTTAGATGAAAATTGATGGTATGTTTCTCCTCTTCTAACTTGTAAGCGATAGTCCATAGTCTTTTTATTCCCTATGTGTAGGCACAGATACTGGTATACAATAGGTACTCAATAAAATTCTTTTGAATAAAAGTATCACTTTCAAAATTAAGCTGGTTTTGGTTTCGATTTCAAAAGGCCATTAAAAAACACCCAGACCTTAGATCTCTGGGGATTCTTGTAGCAAGAGTTATATCTAAAAAGCTGAGTGAAGTGATGTGACAATTATTTGACTGATTTGAAAAATGTGGACAGTTTTCTATACTTGATTGACATTCAAATTATCCATTGTTCATTCTAAGTAGATAAGTGTCAAATCACATCCTCACTTGTGTTATCTCAGGAGGGAAGCCTAAAAAAAAGAAAAAGGATAAGTAACTACTAATTTTAAAGCAACAGTATTTTATACGGATGTGCAGTGTAGGGAGCCGATGCAGCTCAGGGCTATTGCAGCAGTCACCAAGTAATAGAATCTCAAGGTTGCAAGGAACCATAGAAAAGGAGCAAATCCAGAGGGAGAGTCGAATCAGACGAAAGTAAGTTCTTTTTTGATTTTGAGTTTCCACGTTGGTTTGGCCAGTTTATGGATTTATTTTGATTTTAGACAACGACATTATCCAGAGAGAGAAGGACTTGCTTAGCTTGATGTCTTGGTCCATTTGTAATGCTATAGCAAAATACCTGAGACTGGGTAATGTAGAAAGAACAGAAATTTATTTCTCACATTCTGTAGCCTCGGAAGTCCAAGGTCAAGGTGCCAGCCGGTTTGGTGTCTGGTGAGGGCCTGGTCTTTCTGCTTTTAAGGGCCTGCTCCCTCTGAATGGTGTGAGCACCGTGTCCTCACATGGCAGAAGGGAAGGAAAGGGGAAAAGGGGCCAAATCCTGTGTGAAGCCTCTTTTTTAAGGACCTTAATCTCATCCAAAAGGAAGGCGCCTTCGTGATCACTTCTTAATCCTAATCAGCTCTTAAAGGTCCCACCTCTTCATATGATTGCATTGGAGATTAAATTTCAGCATGAACTTTGGAAGGGATGTGAACTTCAAACCATAAACCATCATCTATTTCTGCAGCTTGACCCTGGAAGCTTCAGGCTACACCCAGCCTCCCTCACCCAATTTCAACATGTTCCGCTTGGTCTATGTAGTTTTTCTATTTTTTTTTCTTTTTTTGAGTCAAGGTTCTCACGGACATCCAGGCTGGAGTGCAGTACATGATAATATCATGACTCATGGCAGCCTCCATCTCCTGGGCTCAGGTGATCCTTCCGCCTCAGAATCCCAAGTAGCTGGGACTGCAGGCATGTACCACCAGGCCTGGCTCATTTTTTTTTTTTTTTTGTAGATATGTGATTTAACGGTATTGCCTAGGCTGGTTTCGAACTCTTGGGCTCAGGCAACCTTCCCACCTTGACTTCTCAAAGTGCTGGGATTACAGGCCACTGCACTTGGCTAGTTTTTCTAACTTTATAAAGCCCACATTTTAAATTGAAAATTAATAACTTATTAAAAATGAAGTATGCTTATTTTAAGACTTTTGGCAAGAAAGCCAAGATTTCGGGGTTGTCTTGAAAACAGGAAGTTTTCGAAGTCCTTGGCCTCTGTTCTGAAATGGCAGCCACTTGGTGAAACTGAGGAGCAGCTGCTTTTAGTGTGCCCTCCCTAGTTTCTCAGTCTTCACTGTCCTTACCCCTGGCCCTCTTTACTTATATATTTTACCTGTGTGGCCCCTGGAGGCATATGACTTTGCAAGCTGTGATGTTTGAGGATTCAAATCAGAAACTTGCTTGTTATCCATGACTCCTTCATCTCCCTGAATCTCTGCCTTTTACCCAACGATACGATGATTTCTTTTCGGCACGTCTGAGTTCCTTGTAGATCCTACACGTTAGGCCTTTGTCAGACATACGGTTGGCAAATATTTTTTTCCAGTCTGTGGGCTGTCTCCCCGCTCTCTTGATGGTTTCTTTGGCTTTGCAGAAGCTTGTCAGCTTGATGAGGTCCCACTTGTCTATCTTATCTCACATGGCATGGGCACTTGGGGCTTTGATCAGGAATTGGTTGCCAGTTCCACTTTCCATAAGGGTGTCTCCTGCATTTTCTAAGGTTCTCATAGTTTGAGGTTTTATGTTTAGGTCTTTGGTCCATTTAGAGTTGATCTTTGTGTATGGTGATAGGTAACGATCTTGTTTTCATCTTCTGCATGTGGTCAGCCAGCTTCCCCAGCACCATTTATCGAATAGGTTCTCCACTCCCCAGTTGGTGGTAGAGGCTTTGTTGAAGATGAGTTGGTTGAGAAATTCAGGCTTTGCTTCTGGAATCTATATCCTGTTTTATTGATCTATATGTCTGTTCTTGTACTGATACCAGGCTGTTTTTATTATTGTAGCTTTAAAATAGAGTTCAGCCCCATTACAAAGAGGGCAAAAGATATGAATAGATAGTTCCCAAAAGAAGACATATGAGCAGCCAAGAGATACATGAAAAAGTGCTCAACCTCACTAGTCATTAAAGAAATGCAAATTAAAACTACACTGAGATGCCACATAACTCCAGTCAGGATGGCTATCATCAATAACTCAAAACACAACAGATGCTGGAGAGGATGTGGTGAAAAGGGAACCCTTTTACACTGTTGGTGGGAGTGTAAACTACTAGTACAGCCTCTGTGGAAAACAGTGTGGCGATTCCTAAAAGATCTAAAAATCGACCTTCCATACAACCCCGCAATCCCCCTACTGGGAATATACCCGGAAGAACTCAAATCACTCTATAAAAAAGATACTTGCACCTGCATGTTTATCACAGGGTTGTTCACAGTAGCAAGAACATGGAACCAACAGTGCTGCCCATCAAAAGAGGACAGGATTTAAAAAATGTGGTACATATACACGATGGAATATTATGCAACAAAATTATGAACTTCACAGCAACCTGGATGGACTTAGAGTCTACGATACTGAGTGACCTTTCACAGAAGCAAAGAACTGAGTATCACATGTTCTCACACATAAGCGGACCTTGAACAATTTTCGTAATACTATAAGAGAATGATTGGCAGTAGTGGGAAACTGCTGAGAGGGGGGTGGAGAAGCGGGATTGGCAGTCGTGGGAATCTGCCTGGGGAAGGGAGGGGCACGCCTCATTAACAAGAGTACCTGCATAATGAAAATTTGTATACCTAACCCTGAATTGTATCCCACATCTTTAAAAGAAAAAAAATTAAAAGAAAAAAAATACAGTGTCTCCACATCTTTAACGTCTTTTGAACCTGCTACCTCCTTTCAATCCTTGTCCTTTCTGCCTTGGTGCAAGACTTCACTGCTTCCTGGATGGATTACCTCCACAAGCTTACCACATTCCAGGTTCTGGTAACATTCATGAGAAGAGAGAAGTAAGGGAAGATAGAAGATGTGGGATGAAAGAGGTCTTTTTGTCCAAAAGGAAATGATAAAATTTCTGGAGCAATCCAGGCAAGAGTGTGCTTCGCTGAGAAGCATTCTTCCATCTCTGCACTTGGACCTAAGCCTGGAAAGTGGATCATTACTGGATGGAAAAGAAAATGAGGGTTCTAACTGAAGCTTGCACTTTATTTTCATCCTCTTTCTGGGCTTCAACTTTGGCTCTGTTTCAGCAGTGTATTCTTACCATGATGGTCATCATAGCAAAGTTTACAATTTAGGTAGTGTTACTTTTTCAAAGCCTTTAAATGAATGTGTCTAAGAGGTAGAGATCAGAATCTCAATCCGTGGCCTCTAAACAACCTGCCAAAACTACTGTCTGGTCAAAGCATCTGCATTTGGAAAATCTTCATTTGCAACACCAATGATAATTATCTATAAAATGTCTTAACCAAGATGGCCCACAAAGCAAGCAAGGAGACCTCAACTATAGTAACTGTTGTCCACATTTTAAAAGAAAGTTAGCTTGTTTTTAACTTGTGAGATGAAAACTTCCTGAGCTATTACTGGTACATAGCAGCTTGCATAGAATGGAAAGGTCTAGAGCTATGCTGCCTGCTTATAAACCCCAGCTAAAGAACGGAGACTTTCCTCCAGCAAGACATCATGTGTTTGTCAAATAAAAAATGAATGCAGAAAGAGGCTTGCATGTCTGTGCATGTGTGTATACATGTGTGAGGGAGTGCATCTGTGTGTATAATAGGAGTATGGATGAGAATCTTTTAATCTTCTTATTTAGTTGTTGCAAGAAAAGTAAGAGAAGATTTGGCTATGCCCCAATCCTTTACCCCCTTTTATCTGGAGTAACTATAATTGAAATACTTGAACGGGACATGCATATTTATAAGCATAACTTATAGCAGTGGTTCTCTCACAGGAATGCATCGACATCAACTAGGACATCAGTTAAATAAATGTGCAGTTTCCTCGGTCTGTGCCCTGGGACTATGATGCTGGAGACCTGGATTGGGACCCAGGGTTATGCACTATGAAAAGTTCCCTAGATGATTCTTGTGCAATTGGACTCTTTCAGCATACTTGGAGAAGCATTGTCTTTCAGAAAAACAAAACTCACAAATGCCTGTGGCCTAAGCTGACGGCTTAACCTCAGGCTCTTGGATCATATGGCTGAATCAATTGCCCTGAGTGTCACCTCAGAAGTCACACGTGTAGATACACATACATGATACATGTACACCTCTGTCAATACACACAGCACATGCATACCTGATACCACATACCCCTACCTCACATTCTACACCCCCAAACACACCACATATATGTACCACACACATACCACAGACACACCATACCACAGTTGTACACACGTGGGTGAGCATTTTACCTTTTCACTTAAAATATGGGGAAAACACTACTCTTTATCAAACAGTAGTATTTTAGAGAACACATATATTTTCTCCCACATCTCTTAAAGTTCTTATGAAAGTACAAGTCCCTAGAATAAGCTCCTCTGTGTGTCCTTCACAGTACCTATCCATTACTGCAGGACAAGACTCTATTGCTGTTATAATGAAATGACAAGGCAGATTCTAAATCTCAGTTCAAAATGTTCCTTTTTTTTTAAGTCCCATAATATATATCTAATACATACACACACAATCTTTTACTTATTTCATATTTACTCTGTTTAGGCTGAGGGAACTGGTTTTGCTTTTTCATTTAAAAAAAATGCTAAAATATAGTGGGAGAGTGAAAGCAATCTGGATGAAATGGTGTGAACAGGAGAGTGGAGGGATGGTGGTGGAGAGCTCCACTTTGGGGCTCTGGGGCTTTGGGTTAGAACCGTCCGGATGCTGATCCCACCTCTATGGCCTTAGCTAAGCTACAAACCTCTCCAAGCTTCATCTGCTAAGTGGACACAGTTGTAGTATCTCATTCATAGAACTGTAAGGATTAAAATGGAAAAGTGCCTACGATAGGGCAAGGAACATAGAAAAGACTCCATAAATGTTAGTTTATGTTAATAAGCAGAAGTATGCCTGGATCTGCTTAAGCTCCCAGATTTTTTCTAATTGAACTACTTCTCAGTGACCAAAAGGAGAGAGAGAGAGAGAGAGAGAGAGAGAGAGAGAGAGAGAGAGAGAGACAAAGGGGGTGGGGGGGGAGAGAAGGGGGAAATAAGACTGTAGTGGGGATGAGGCAGAGAGAATAGGGGAGGATGAGGAAGAATCATGGTGCAGGTTGCATTGGAATCATTGGGTATAACCATGTCCCCCATCCCGTCTTCCCACCAGAGTACCTGACAATAGATCCCTAACAATTATGTTCTTTCTGGATGGGCCAGGTGGCCAATTTTATTCTTTGTAATCTTCAAAGGTACAAATGAATCAGCTTCACAACTTCTGCTTTACATCAAAATAAATTTCAGATGTCTCAAACATTACGAGCAGCTTTGAACGTAACTTGTTTTCTTTTCCTTCATTCAGGAGTCATAAAAACTGGCCAGGAGGAGGCCTCAGACCCAGTTCTGTATAGTAAATGTTGTGAAATAGTGACCAGCCCTTGGAACTCAGCCCACAGATGTGTTTTGTTTGGCTCATATGGTATGTTTTAAGGTTTTGAATTGGTTTCCAGCATGGAAGAATAAGAAATGTTACATAAAAATTCAGTTTCCAGCTTATTTTGGAAATCAGATCTGGCTGCTGCCCAGGCTCCCATTCATATTTGGACACACAGGTGAGAGCTGAGACCCGGCTGTCTTGGGGGGCAGGGCATGGCTCTTGCAGCTCCCAGCCAGCCTGGCTCGCCCGGCTTGCTGTGCACACGCTAGTCGTCTTGAAACCTTGAATTCTATTTCTGGCTCTAAAAACTTTATGACGTGCCCGGCCTAGAAAGGACTAAAACGTCTAGAAAGTACTTAATCACTTTGGCCTTAACTTATTAATTTTCAAAATGAGCTAGGATACTTCCAGTTCTAAAGATTCTTTCTCTAACTATGAACGTTGCATTTAGCATGGGGTTGACCTGTCAATGTCATGCTTCACCATTAAGGCCTCCTTTTCTTTCTGCTTCCCTGCCTTCATCTTAGGGACTTATGCCATGGAGACGTTCAGAACCAGCAAGGATAGAAGTTGCTGGTTGAACTCCAGTGGCAGCCTCCGCTTCAAGCTTACTGTATAGAATTTTGATGATAATAGTTGGTACTAAATTGTAATTTGCGCCTGGGAAACAGTGGGCTCTCAGCAAACATTTGTTGAGTCAGTAGATGAATTGGTAACTAGTTTGGCTTTCAGAATTGCTGCAGCAAATCAGGGAACGAGGGGCTGCTGTCCTCAAGGTTAGATTTTCTTCCATACGCCAAAAATAAAACATGCAGAAAACCAAAAACCCAATTATCTTATGGCAGATACATAACGAGATATAATAAACAAGCACAGATGAGGTAACTTTCCAGTTAACTGAATTACCAAAAGAGTGAGAAATTGCAGTTTATGATTGGAGCTCTCCAGAAAAACAACAACAAAAACAAATAAACAAACAAAAGCAAAACAGAGAAACCCTGCTCTATTTTTTTTTTAGAAAGAATCTTTTCTCCTTTCTTTTATTTTAAAGATGTGGAGTACAAGTCAGGATTAGGTACATAAGCGGTCTACATGCAGGTGAAGTTTGGGCCTCCCACTGGTTCTCACTTCCCCGGTTTAGAATCAGGTACTCTTAGTGATGTTATGTACCCCCCATCCCTTGCAGTGTCCTGCTACTGTCAATCCCTCTCTTGTAGTGTTGTGATAAATGTTCAGGATCCACTTACGAGTGAGAACATATGGTATTTAATTCTCTGATTCTGTGAGAGATCACGGAGTATGATGGCCTCTAAATTTATCCAAGTTGCTGTGAAGCCCATAATTTTGTCCTTCTTTATGTCTGCATAATATTTCATTGTGTAGATATACTGCATTTTAAAAAAATCCTGTTCATATTTGATGGGCAGCAGGGTCAGTTCCATGTTTTTGCTATTGTGAATAGTGCTACAGTAAACATGAGTGTGCAGATATCTTTTTTGTAGAATGATTTGAGTTCCTCTAGGAATATTCCCAGAAGGAGGATTGCTGGGTCGTATGAGAAGTCAATTTTTAGTTCTCTTAAAAATCATCATACTGTGTTCCATAGAGGTGGAACTGGCTTACACTGTCACCAACAGTGTAGAAGAGTTCCCTTTTCTCTGTACCTTCGCATTTGTTGTGTTTTGATTTATTCAGGGTGGCCATTTTTACTGGAGTTAGGGGGTATCTTAATGTGGATTTGATTTGCATTTCTCTGGTGATTAGTGAGGCTGAGCATTTTTTCATATATCTATTAAGTGATCGTATGCCTTCTTTTGAGAAGTGTCTATTCATGTCTTTTGCCCACTTTTTAATAGGGTTGTTGTTTTTTGCCTTTCAGCTCATTTGAGCTTCTTGTAGATCCTAGATGTTAGGCCTTTGTCAAATATACAGTTTACAGATATTTTTTCCTATTTTGTAGGCTGTCTCCCTGCTCTCTTGATGGTTTATTTTGTTTTACAAACAATTTTCAACTTTATGAGGTCCCACTTGTCTATCTTATCTTTTATGGCATATGCTTCTGGGGTTATGATCAAGAATTGTTTACCTATTCCAATGTGCATAAGGGTATCTCCTGCATTTTCTTCTAAGATTCTTACAGTTTGAGGTTTTACACTTAAGTCTTTGATCCGTTTAGAGTTGATTTTTGTGTATGGTGATAGGTAGGGGTCTTGTTTTAATCTTCTGCATGTGGTCAGCTAGTTTTCTCAGCATCATGTACTGAATAGGGTCTTCTTTCCCCCAGTGGTTATTGTTGATGGTTTTGTCAAAGATGAATTGGTTGAGAAATCGAGGTTTTGCTTTCTCTTAAATAGATCATCTATATTTTTGTTAGTTTGTGTTTGGTGCAAAATAAAAATTTTAAATATGTGAGAAACAGTGGAAAGATAGCTATGGTAGAAGAGTGATT